>QJNS01000231.1:0-123053 GCA_004154925.1 Monosporascus cannonballus
CATCCGCGCTCCACCCCCTCAACGCGCCGCCATTTCCCATACAAAATCACCAAAACTGCATATTTATAATTAATTAACAAAAATAGATATTGCAAAACGACTAACGGAATAATGATTAAGACCTTCAGATAATATGATGTACAAAGTTTTATTACATAATATTAGTATTTATACCGATTAAATTAAGGTCGAAATTACGAAAATTAAACGTTAACATTTTCCCATACAAATTGTATGGCAAAGTGTTAAGATCGAAAAGGCATGTTTATTTGTATATAATTCCGTAAAGGAAATAGGTAAAAATATAGGCGTTTCGATTAATTAAGCTTTCCTTATTTCTTTATAGCTTATTAAAATATTAGTATTATATCTTTATTATTTATTATATTATTAATATTTAAAAACAAGGTATCATTTTTCCCATACAAAATGTTCTCCACCTTTTCTCCACTTTTCGTTTTTACATTATATTATTTTATTTAATAAAGATATACATAAATTTGGACCGGCATTTTATAGCTTGTATAATATAATAACTATATGTAAAATATCTTTTTTATATCTTATATTTTAAAAAAGTTATGAATTTTTAAACATATACATATAAATTATATAGCAAATAAATTTACCGAAAATACAGAAACTTTAAAAAATATTATGTACATATAACTAATTTCTAGATATTTTTATTATATAAAGGTCTTATATAACGAGCTAGGGGTTTAACCAACTATTAAACCTTAGTCGTACGAGTTTATGTTAACAGAAGTATTATAGGAATCTAAGCAATAAATATAGTAATCGTATTACGTTTTGTAATTCTAAGGGTGCCTTGGGTAACGATATTATATTGCAAGCTGAAATTATTTAAACTATGGAAATAACGAACGTATATATCTTTTTCCTCTTAGCTGGATTACTATTAATAATTTAGTAATCCGGCTTATTAGCTTATTATTAATAAATTAATAATCCGGCTTATTAGTTTATTATTAATAAATTAGTAATCTATTACGTAATTTAATTTACCGCGTATTTATAGTTGGGTTATAATAAACCGTTTTTGAAAACCGTGGCCCGTTAAATTATAACATTATGACGGGCACAATGCGTAGGTTGAACGGAGGCACGGCCCAACAAAGGTTTATATTTAAAATAAGGAGGAAAGGGGAGAAACAGCTAGTTACCAGCGAGGTGGCTGCTCCCTATATATATATAGGTAAGCTCGGGCTAAGGAGTTTATTTCGTAAGCCCGAGCTGCCCTATAGGCTTTAGCTTATAATATTACCCTTTTTTCGCTTTTAAAAAGTAATAAGGCTGCGATAAGGCGGCGGCGGCTTTATTTATACCTTTTTCCTTTTGTCCTTATTGGTATCCTTACGTTTTCGCTAACCCCATTTTTATTTCTGAATAACTTTTCGAAATTATTAAGGGCAATTATATTTTCGAAATTGCTTTATAATTTTTATACCGGTTAGGCGTAATTTACTTATTTTACAAATAGTTCCTTTTGCCGATTACGGTTTATACGCTTGTTTTTAATTTTTAATATATATTTTATGATATATATTTTTTAATAATATTGATAACAGTTAATTATTATTTAAAATTTAATTAAATAATAAAGTTTTTATTATTAATTTTAAAAAATTTATATCGAATTTTGGATATATTTTTAATAATACGTTTAATTTTATGGTATTATACGGTATAATTACGCTAATTTTATATTTAACGTATATTTAAAAATATGTTTAAAATAATTATAAAATAATTATATTTTTTAAATTTAATTATATTAAAAGTTTTTTTAAAATATAGTATTTATTTTTTGAAAATATTAATTAATTATTCTATCCGAGCTTAAACCGATATTATAATAATTTATATAAATTTCGTATTTTTATATAATCTTTTAACGAAATTAATAATTTTTTTATTTTAGGAATTAATTAAAAAATTACCGGTATTTCGTTAATAAGTTTTATATCGTATCCGTAAATTAAAAAAAATTATTTTTAATAAAAAGTTATTATTATTAAGAATTAATTATATTATACGTAATTTTTAAAATAACGGAAATATGCAAAAAAGATTTAATTAATTTTTTTCGTAATTCCGTTTGTTTAAGAATAAAAGGATATATTAAGTTCTTATTATATATTTATTAAGTTATATAAATAAATCCAAAATATATTTATTTAATTATTTTATTATTAAATAATAATTTTTTTAATAAACCGTAATATTTTTAATAACAAATAATAAAACTTTGAATGTATATTTCCGTATCTATATTAAGCATTAATTTTAATATAACCGTTTTCGTTAAATAATCGTAAAATACCCTTACAAAACGGGGGTTTCTTTTTTGTTTTATCGGTAAATTAATTATAAAATTGGCCGAAAAATTTAAATAAAATAAATCTAAAATAAATAAAGGCCGTAATAACTTTTTTTCGTTTTCTTTTATATATATAACTTATTATATACGTTATAATTACGGCAAAAATAATATATATTTTAAATTTATTCCGGTTAATAATAATTATAAATTAGTATTATTAATATAACGTTTTTTTTAAATAACCGGTAATATAAAAGTTATATACCGATTAAATTAATAATATTCGAAATGGTTTTTAAAAAAAGGTTTAAATATATTTTTTAAATTATAAAAAATTTTTAAAATCGAAAAAATATTTTGTTATCAAAATTTTTACCGCGTTTATAATTAGGGAAAAAGTAGGTAATTGTTGGGCTACGGCGGCGTATGTTATATTTAAGGTTTTATTTTTAATAATTTTTAAATCTTGTATTTTTTCAAAGATTTTTTTCGAAAAACATTTTTTTATTAAAAAATATAACCGGTCGTTTATTATTATTTTGTTTAAAATAAATTATAATTATTAAAACTTTTTACATTTACGTTAATTTATTAAATAATTACTTTTCCTTAATTAACTAGGTTATCCGCCCTTTAAGCTTAATATCTTTTTTGCTATAAAATATATTTTATAACCTGTACAATATAATATCGGATTAATTTATTAATTTATTAAAGTAATATTTAAATATAAAATTAAAGGCAAATAAAAAACCGGCTTATCGACTTTATTTTTTTAATAAATTTATAAATATTTATAAAATATTAAAAATTTACGTAGTTTATTAAAATCGTAAAAAGGTTAATTAACTTTTAAAAAAATATTTTATTCCGTTAACATTTTAACGATAATTAATAATTTTTTATTATATATTTCGTAATTCTATTTAATTAATAATAACTTTCTTAAAAAATATATAATTAATTATAAACGCATTAACAAATCGAATTAAAATAAATATTTTTCAGTTATCCAGCTAAAATAATTTACCTTTATTACCATTTCTTTTTTAAGGTTTTAATACGTAAAAATAAATGTTATAATAAAAAACTTATTATTTTCTATTTTTTTAACAGAAAACTTTTTTTCCTAATTAATCGTAAAAAAAGAATTATTACTTTATTAAAGGTTTTTATAAAAATTTAATAAAAATTAATAAACTTAATAAAATTCTTAACCTTTTTTATATTAATAAAGGCCTTTTATTTCTAAATAACGGCTACCTTTTTAAAATTAACTTTTAAGCTTATTTTTATTTTAATAATAAACTTTAAATATTTCGTTTTGTAAATTACGAATTCGTATTTATCCGGGTCCAGCTTTAGTTTTATTTTTGCCAAACGGCGGAATACCGGCTTAATTTTGACCATATAAGCGGTTTAAAAACCGGACGAATAAATTAATATATTATTTATATATACGAAACAAAAATTATAAAGGTAACGTTTTAACGGAATATTAATATAACGTTAAAAGGCAACCGGTATACCGCTAAGGCCGAATAAATATACTAGTTATTCGAAAAACTCAAAATGTATCCGGAATACAATTTTTTATTTATTTCTTTAACGGATACGTAACCGGTAAAAGGTTATTCGAATGTCGAACTTCGTAAACCACCGGGCTTATAATAAGGTTCGTAACGTTTCCTTTATTAACGGGAAAAAATAATGGTTTCGTTTCGTAATCTTATTTAATTTCTTATAATTTACATAAAATCGTAAATTCTTATTAAAAGTTTTTACGAATAATACCGGGGTATTTACGGGGAAATTATTAATCCAAATTTAATTTTTATTAAGCAAATTTATAAATATTTTGCATAAAATTAATAATTTCTTTCTTAATATCCCGGATACAATTTTTATAGGATTATTTTTTTTAATCCGAAATATTTATTTCCAGATTTATTATTATATTATTATTATTACGAGAAAGTAATAACGATAAATTTTTATTATTTATAAAACATTTTCGGAATTCCCGTATCTTTTTAAAAAGAATATTCCGTTATATTTTTAAAAATTAATAACGGCTTTACTTTTAAAAACTTATTAATATCTTTTATAAAAATTACAAATAATTATATCTCGTTTTTCCTATAGCGGTTTTACCGTATTATTGTTACGAAAATTATAACTATTATTAAACGGGCTTTTTAATATTTTTGTAACTGCCCTTTTAAGTAATTTTCAAACTTTTTATTAAATTATTCTTTTTCGCACAATATGGGCGCAATAACGTTATTTATAAAACGGATAAACCGTTATTTTATTTCGTATATGATATTATTATATTTTATTTCCAGTTTTTTAAAATAAAAAACTAAAATAAATCCTTAATTGCATATTTCCAAATTCGTTTTAGGCGGCCGTCCAAATTTACGTTAATATAAATAATTTTTCAGATTGCGGTTATTATAAATTTGTTATTTTTCGTTAATTTTAACCGATAAAATATAATAAATATATGTTATAACTTTAAACGGCGGATTAACCGTTAATTAAATACGAAATAATAAATATATTTATTATTAATTAGAATATTTATATATATAATATTATTAATTAAAGCGTTTAATATAAAAAATATTATTTAATTTATTATTAATTTCTTATAATTTTTTATTACGTCCCCTTTTTATTAATAATTTTTAATAAAAACTATTTTTTTAAATTTTCGTTATCCAAAATATTATCTTTATTAACGATATTTCGTAAACTTACTGCCGTAACCTCCGTTTTAACCGGATAAAGATATTTTGCGAATTTATATTTAAGGTATTCCTAATATATATAATTCGTAACGGCGTAACGAAAATATTATTTCTTTTATTTCCGAACTTTTATTTTGTTATCGGAAAATTATTTCGTATAAGGCTAATTATCCAAATCCTATTTTAAATTACCCCCGGATCGGTTTTTTTAAATTATCCCATTACTAATTTTTAAATTTGGAAATTAATATAATTAATTATACGATATCCGTTATAAGCATATCCCTTTAAATATTTATTATTTAAGCCGGTTTATTAATTTAATCGTCGTATTATTATTAATTAATTATTTCGTTTTTTTTTACCGGAATATCAAATTATCATGTTTTTGCTTATATAATAATCGGATAAAGTTTTTAAATAATTAATTACCCTTTTTACTTTACGTTTTTAACGATTATAAGCGTTATAAAGCATATTTTTTGTACTTAACGTATTACGGAATTATATATTAATACCGGCATTTAAGAAAATTACTTTAATTATTAAAAGTTACGTTAAAATTTTATATTTAGTTAATTCAAATTTAAAATTTAATAAATAATTTTAAAACCGTTAATTATTATTTTGCCTTGTACGTTATAATTATTTCTTAACGGATTATACCGTTTATTTATTTTCGAATTACTTTTTTATATAAAAAAGGGAATTATCGACGTCGAAATCCTTGCGTAATTTTTTTATTTTAAATTAATAATTAAATTGCAATTGCTTTTCGGTAAATACAAATATTATAATATTTAGGTAAATTGCTATAAAGGAACCGGAAATAAACCGGTTTTTCTTTACTTTCGTATGGAATATGGCGAAAAATAAACGGAACGTTTTTTATTTCTCGTCCTATAAAGGCTATTTTATAGGCTTACGATTCGCTTTTACGAACGTGTTATTAAATAATAAGCTTACCGTAAGTTCTTAACAAAACGGATCTTATCTTATAAAGGCCTTTTCTTTTTCCGCTTTCGTAAAAAGGTATTTTTTTATTTTTGTTATCCGGTTAAGCAAATTATTTATCGTTTTATCGTAACTAAGAATCAATTTAACAAATTTCTTTTATTATATATTAAGTTTTTGAAATTTATTTACGAATAATTAATAATATAAATCTTCCTTAATAGTTCCGGATAAAGTTAATATTATAAGCTCGTTTATGGTTTCGTTAATTATATTACCTTATAATTATCTCGTTATAAAACTTTTTTTGACTTATTATTCGTAACCGAGTATCTTTAGAAAACGTTTTATTTTTACCTAGCTTTCTAGAAACTATAATAAGTTGTAACCTTAAATATATATAACGAGCATAATACGTAAGTTAAACGGAAGTACGGCCTAATAAAGGTTTATATTCAAAGTAAGGAGGGAAGGGAAAAAACAGCTAGCCACCAGTAAGGTGGCTGCTCTCTATATACATATAGGTAAGCTCGGACTAAGAAGCTCGCTCCGTAAGCCCGAGCTGCCCTATAGGCTCTAGCCTGTAACAAATATAATTTTCTCTTTTTATAAATTTTGCCCTTAAGATTTTCTTTTCTTTTCGGTAAACCTTTTTACATTTATTCAATATATTTTCCGGTATATCAAAACGTTATTCTCGCAAATTTAAATAACGACTTACCTGAGTTAATTTAATTAAATTCGAAAATCTTAACGTAATACCTTATTCTTTTTATTTTACCCGATAATTTAATTGCCAAATAATAAACGGGGTTTTTCGTTATAAGAAATATGTTCGTCGAGGTCGTTCGTACGACGAGACAGGAATCCTTATTTTTATGATTGATTGTTATATGGCGGAATCGAAAAGATTAAAAAAAAAAAAAGAACTGGCGGCCGAAAAATCTTTATCGGAAACCTTAGCGCGTTTTTTTCAAATATGCCGTTAGCGTTAATATTATTAATTATAAGGTACGAAATTTATAAATCGTACTTTTTAGTCGTTGGACGAATTTTCGGAGCTTATATTACAAAAGACAAAATCCGTTATGGCCGTTTAGGCTGCTGAGGGTATAGATGTTATTAATTAAAACGTCGTAAGTTTTTTGGATAACATAAACTGGGAAGTAATTATTTCAAATAGCTCCGTTATTACTGGTAAAAGTTTTTTAATAAGTGCTAAGTGCCAATAAGATTTTTAGCAGATTTCTAGGTATTTTCGGAATTTGGGTTTTTTTTCCACATAATCAGATACTGGGTAAATCCGTTTTATTTTCGCATGTCGAAGATTTTCTCCATTTCGTATATTTGTTCGTCTTTTATTTTTATATCGTTTTATGCCGTATGTACTTTAATTACATTTGCTGCTAATTCAAATAAAAAAACATAAACAATTAAATTGAATTTAGCTTTTGGTAAAAGTTCTAATTAATAATTTTGTATGGACCGATATATTTGAAATCCAAACCTTTATTAAGTTTTTTTGTTTAAATATTTCTGGTAACGAAAAAAACTATTTTCTCTTTATCGAAGGTTAATCCTTTTAATCTTTTCTGGTTGTAATATTTACTTATTTGATTTCCTACGAATTCTAATTTTATTTTTATTTTCTGATGTAATTATTATAATTATTTTAACCTAAGGATTATTTTAATATTTTTATAATAATTAATATTATAAGCTAATTATACGATTCATAATTTTTTAACATAGTTATTTTATTCTTAATTAATATAATATCGTAAGTAAGTTTTTAAAATTTAGTTTATACGTTTTATTTATTTAATTATCCAAGGTTTAAATACGTTAAATAATTTGTGATTTAAGCCGATCTGTATTATTAAGCTTTAATAAAATTTTAATGCAAATATTAATACTTTATTTAAAATAAATTTTTATTAATAATTTAAATGAATTAAAAATATATTTTAAAAAATATACGTTATTTATTTGGAATTTATATCTTTATAATATGGTAAAAAATAAAAAAGTTTCGTAACTCTGTCGACGATTACGAAATTGCTATTATAATATATTTTTATTACTAAATTTCCTAATATAAGAAATTTAATAATAAAGTCGAATATAACTAAATATTATAATTATTTTGCGATTGGTAATGGCTATAATTTTCTGTATAGTTTATATCGTCGAACCTTTACTTTGGCGCAAATATTATATTGCCGTATAATTTTTTGCGCCGTTAATTTTATTTTAAGAAAGGAATATATGCGTTAAAATTGTTCTAAGGTTTTGTAAATTCCTGGATATCTATATAACTAATATTTATATATTTTTTGTATTAAATCTTTTTGGTATGTTTCTAGAACTTATATTTTATTTCTTTTTTGGTTTTTAGGAAATTATCGTTATATTATTAGATCCTTTAATATATATCGAAAGGTATTACCCAAATTGTCGCAATTTGTCGTAAACGTAAATATCTTTTTATGGTAATATCAAAAATTATATAGCTAATTTTGACCAATTTCTTTTTAAGGTTTAATCGCCTGCTTAAAATATTTGTGTTGCCGTTTTCTAATTTCTTTTATAAATAATAACGAAGTCGAAGTTCGCCAATTTTTCTATATAACGAAATTATCGTTCTATAAGCTTTTTGGTCGTAATTAATAGGGTAAAAGTTTAATAATCCATATAAATTTTGATTTGATGCAAGTTTTCCTTTAAAAAATGTCTAAATTTTCGAAACGCTATAATAATGGCCATAAACTCCTTATCTGGAATGCCGTAATTAAATTTAACTTTTTTTAATTTGTATGAAACAAATGTAATAAAGTGCAGTTTATTTTGATTATTTCGTTATTCAATTATTACGTCTAATACGTAATTCGAAGTATTAATTTTTAATTTAACGGGGCGATTTAAATTATGTATAATTAATATTAGCTTGCTGGTAATCTCATTCTTAATATTTTGAAAAGTTTTTTCCGTATTTGGTATTTATTTGAATCTTTTTGCTTTTTTCGTAAAGTTCGTTAGGGATATAATTATTTTGTTAAAAGTCTGAATAAATCTTTGGTAATAGTTTGCGAATTTAAAGAATATTTATATTTTTTTAACCGTCGTTAGCGCTTATTATTCTGTAATTGCAGCGATTTTCTAAAGATTTATTCTCATATATCTTGGAATAATAATATATGCTAGATATTTTATTTTTTATTTATAAAATTATTTTTTTTGCGTTAATAAATAACTTTACGTTTTACAAAGCTTAAAAAACCTTATAAACGTATATTGCGTGTATTTTTTTATTTCTAAGAAAATAAGAATATCGTTAAAATAACAAACGACGAAAATATCAAAGTATTTTCGTAATATATAATTTATTATTTGTTAGAAAATTATTAATACGTTTATAAATCTTATTAACATAACCAAATACTTAAATACTTAAATAATCTGTATTTCGTTCTAAAGGTTATTTTTTATTTATACCTTTTTTTAATTTTTATAAAGTTATATTTATTTTTAAAATCGAATATTGTAAATTATTTAGTTCCGTAAAGTCGGTTTTTTATTTCCGTCATCAGAGGTAATAATATTTAATCCTTAACAGTAATATCGTTTAGTTATTAATAATTAACTATAAATCGTAATTTTCCATTTTTTAAATACGAAAAAGATAAGATATTCTGCTAGTGATTTTGAAAATCGAATTTATCTTTTTTATAATCGATTTTTTAGGTATTTTCTGAAAATTCGTAATTTATTTCCGTTAAAATTGTAAATGGGATAACATTTCGTCGAAAATCCTTTTTTAAAAATTATTTTGTAATTTTATTCGTTATATTCTAATAATTTCATATCAAATTTCTTTTTAAAAAGCTGCTTATATTCGTAATAATGTAATAACATATTAATCAGATTTTCTGATTTTTAGGGCTGCTATTTTTATTATTTTAAATCGTTATTCAGTTATTTTAATTTCGTTTTAATAATAATAACGATTGTAAGATAATGGACAGCTGTGAGCTGGGTGAGGTGATCTCCGACCAGTCGTAAAGCAGATTCCAAGAAGTGAATATATTAGGTTACTTCTATCTGGCGTTTCTTATTAGCTGCCAGATAATAGATTTATATTAATAAGTAGGTCGGTGGCTGATCGGTGGCTGGTCGGTTACCAGCCTTATTTTTATAAGGGTTATATTTTTATAATTATTTTCCTTTCTTAAGTTGTTAATTTTTAATAATATTATTATTAATTTGATATAACGTATTTTGCAAACCTGGTTACGTATATTTACCGGTAATTTACCGTTATATTATATTATAAATAATTATCAAAATAATTAATACGTATTATATTACGTAATTAATTATGTTCCACTTAATTTCTTATTATAATCCGTTTTTAACCTTACCTTATTTACCTTTTTTTCTTTTTTTTTACGCGCCCATATCTTTATTCTTTCTGCTTACGCGTTCCGTTCGATCTCCCGTTTTTCTTTATTTTCATTTCGCCTTTTCCGATTATTTTACGTATTATTTCCGTTCGCCATATTTTTTTTTATAAAAAGTTCTTAAAAAAATAATACTTTAATATTAAAAAAAACTGGGATTTTTTTAAATGTTATCCTTTTAACGTTAATAACGAAATAAATATTAATTGTATTACGGGCGGTAATAAGCCGTATTATATTTACGTAATATAATATTATTTCGATTATCGTATAATTTATATTTAAATTCCGGACGTTTTAAATTATATTATAATTAATTATTATTATAAAATCTTTTATATAATAAATAATTATTTTTGATATTATTAATATTATTACTTAATTTCTGTTTAAATTCCGATCGTCTTTAAAAATATTATTTAAACAGTTTTTTAATTCGGTATTAATAATTAAAAGTTAATCGACAAATTCGAAAAAGTTTATATTATGGATACCTAATATAAGTATTCTGACGTAATTGCGGTCGGTCGTCGATTCGACGTTTTTCGCAAAGCCGAATTTGCTTTCAATACGGCCATTATTAAGGAATATTATTTTTTAATGCAGTTAAAGTTAATTTCCGATTATCCGTTATAATTACGGAAATCTAATTTTAATGCCGTTTTATAAGTTTGCAAATTTAAGTTTTTTTTATAAATATTATAGTTTTTTTTTATTATTTTGTAATTAATTTTTAATTAGACGTAATTTTAAGATATTCTTATAAATAAGGCGATTTTCGAAAGCCGTTATGCTGTTACGCTTTTTGCTTATAAATATTTTCCGCCCGTTTTTCGACGTTTTAAAGAAATTTTAATACTTATTAATAATTATAATTACAAAACGGTTTTACTCGGCAAAATTATTACTAAACCTAAATATATTAAACGTTTTAAGGACGGCGCTTTATTTCTAATAATAAATTATATTCCGGTTATTTGGCCCTTAGTTTTTATAATAAATAAAACGTTTTTAAATTTTTTCTAGGTTTTATGCTTAAAAAATTTAATAAATATACCTGCTTTTTACCGTTATATGTTTTCCGATTATTTTCCGATATTGTTATATTAATTTCCTTAATATATTTATTAAAAGTTAATTAATGCAAAATTTAATAATTAAACGCGAAATCTTATTTTTGAAATAAAAATTTAATTTTTTTATATTGTTTATAGATTTTCGACCGGTATACGATAAGGTAATTATTTGCCAAAAATTTAAAAGCAGTTATATAATTAAGTAATATTTTAATATTAATATTTTAATTTTACTTAAAATTTTTTTTATAATTTTTATAATTACTAAGCGATTAACTTTCGATCGGGTTATTATTACCTTATGATTTTTAGGTCGTTTTATTTCCTATATACGTATTTATTTTTTTATAACGTTATAATATTTTAAATATATATTCGAAATATTTTCGGGGTTTTTACGTATTATATTTGGCGGGCCAACCTTTTTATTTAATCAAATATTTGCGTTATTTCCGGTTATCTCGATAACGGACGATATCCTTTATTACTTATTTTTCTTATTTTTTTATTAGGTCCGGTAATATTATGTAAACGTCGCCCGGTTTCCGGTTATGTTACGGTTTTAATAAAAATACTAGAAATATATTATATATCCGTTAATATTTAATAGAAAAAATATTTTATACGCTTAAAAACTTATTTATTCCTTGATTGTAATCCGGATATAAATAAATATAAATTTTTTATTTTTAAATTTAAAAGTTTGAATTAATAAATTTATTTATTATCTTAATTAAAATTCTATAGACATATAGCGTTAATTATAATACCCTTTTTAAATTGCCGTTATTTTCTCTTAATATTTTTATATTATTTAACGAATAATTATTACTTTTTCGAAATATTTTTAATTTTTTATATTTATTCCTTAAACCATTATAAAGTGTATTTTATTATTTTTAAATAATATTTATATAAAATTTCGAACAGAAAACGGCCGGTAAATACGTTCCGCATTTTATAATAACTTTATCTAATTATTTTAATGCTTATTAACGTAATTACAAAAATAATATTTTAAAACTTAATAAATACGTTCCGTTTACTTATTAATTTATAAATAATAAGCGGTCGATATTCGCCGTTTTATTTTTTGCTTTTTTTAAAATTTTACCTAAAATTAATTTGTTAATAATTTGTTTTTATCGTTAATAATTTTAACTGCCGTACCGAATTTATATTTAACTTTAGCGTAAAATAATCGGATTAATTTGATTACAGTTAAAGTTTTAACCATAAAAATAAATAATTTTAATTTCGTAAAATAATTAATAATTACCAGGATTACGTTATATTTTAACCCGTTTAAACTTAGGTTTTTAAGAAATCTTATAATAAAATTTAACAAAATTTTTTAAATAGGTTATTTAAATAACGGTAAAGGTTATAGTTATTTATATGGTTTATAATATAACATTATTATGCCCTAGCAATTTAAACATTATTTAATATATTTTCGGATATCGTTTACCGTATTTTCCCAGTAAAACTTTTTAATTATTAATTTTAACGTATGAATATATCCTATATATCCTACCTTTAAATTATTATGGTACTGGTTAATCAATTATTTCCGTAAAACGCCTTATAACGGGATTACAAATTTATTCCGATAATATAAAATTTTATTTAGATTTAAGAAATATTGTTCCTTTATTTTAATTTGGCATTTAATTATCCGTATTAACTTTAAAATATTTAAATCCTTAATTTATAATTTTCGAACTTAATTGTAAAATTATCGGAAAAATTTCGACTAAATTATTATTTTATTTTTGGCCAATCTTTTCGTTAAGGAACGTAAAACGTATTGGTTATAAATAATAACCTTAGCATTAATTTCGTTTGCTTTAAACTTTTTAAAATCCGATCGTAATATAATTCTAATTTACGGTTATTATTATTTTACTGTTAATCATATTATTATTACAATTCGTACTTGCATTATTATTCGCAAATAATAAATTCGATAAATATAGAGTTTTTTTATCTTTTTTTTTCCTTTAAAAAGTTTTTGTAATTATATAACGAAAGGTTTTTATTTTTTTTTATATAAATAATAGTTATTTAAGTTTTTGCCATCTAAAATCTATTTGGGAATTTTGTAATAAACGAATTTTGCGTTATTTTTATAAGGTTTTTTACTTTTTTATAATGCTTTAAATCGCGCTATATATCTGCAATCGTTTTCCGTACGTCTTCCGGCATATTATTCGTAAATCCGAATTTTTTAAATAACGTAAAAATTACGTTTTATACGCGATTTCTCTTAATATATAATCCGAGCGTTTAAATAACCTATCCGCCGGGTTAACGGCGCCCAGTCAATATTAAATTTCAAAATCAAATTATGCAAAATAATAAACTTATCGAATTAACCTTTTTTTAAGGTTACGTGCTGGCGCCTTTATTATATTCTTTAACGTTATATAATCGGTATATATTAAGAAACTTTTTTCCGTATTTTTAAAGTATTACCGTTAATATTTTAAGCTTTTTATAATCGCCAATAATTTTTATTACCTTATAACTTATTGTTTTTTGGTAGGACTTAACTTTCGTAATTAATATGCAATTAGGCGCCAATAATTTCGGTATTTTTATCAGAATATCCTTTATATAACTGTTATTAAGGCGTTTTTTAACTCTAATATTTTTGATATTATTGTAATATCGGAAAATAATTATTAATTAAAAAATATATTTTAAATTTAGAAACCCTTTTATAAATTTTTCGAATTATTTAAATTCTATTATTTTACCTTTACCCTGCGCCCTATTTAAAAACTTCATAATAAGTTTAATAATACGTAAATAATAAACGATAAATTTTCGATAAAAATTCGCAAATTTTAAAAATACTTAAATATTATAAATTAACTTTAATTCTGGTTATATTTCGATAATATCGACCTGTTAACGGTCCATTTCCAAATTATTAATATTAATTATAAATCCGAAAAACGTTTTTTTTTTGAAAATTTCGTATTTAAACGTTTTAGCAAATAATTAATATTATAATTAATACTTGTAAATTAGCTGGAACTATTTCGTATATTTTTTTCCTTATTAAAATAAATAATTATATTATTTAAATATATTACCTTTATATAATTATTTAATTTAATTAATAATTTATATATATAAGCCTAAAATATAATTAATATATTAATAAGGTTACATAATATAACCGTATAATCGAATTACTTATATTACGTTCGGAAAATAATTTTTTATTAATTACGTTTTTTAATTTTAATACGATAATAAATGTCTTTAAAATTAATTTTCTAAGATACTTTAATTAACCTTAGGCAATTTATTATTTTTAAAATCAAAGGTAAAAAATATCGATTTTTTATTGTTATCCGATTTAGCCTTTTATAATTAACGTATAATCGGAGATTGCCGTTTTTTTAGGGCATAAATAATATTAATGCTTTTACGTCCCTTTTCGAATAACGTATCTGGCTTACTTTTAGATTTTTTCGGATATATTTTTCGAATACTTTTTTA
The DNA here is from genome assembly GCA_004154925.1 of Monosporascus cannonballus. NCBI lineage: Eukaryota > Fungi > Ascomycota > Sordariomycetes > Xylariales > Monosporascus > Monosporascus cannonballus. The sequence continues at coordinate 15,110 of QJNS01000231.1, forward strand.
AGCTTCCGAAATAAGGTAAATTAGGTCGAATAAGGGCGTTTTCTCTGGGATTAAATTTATTGCATATTTTGCCCTTAATAATGAAAATATTTTTTTCGTTGTTATTTCGGAATATATTTACCGGAAATTCTCTAGATATATAGGAAAGTCAGTTATTTTTTAATTTTTATTATTTCCCGAATTCCGGAAAATTTAATTTTTCGGTTAAATTTATCAAGTTAACAATATAAATTTACTTATTAAAAAACGTTAAGTTTATAATCTTTTATTTATTAACCTTTTATAATAATCCGTATAATTATTAATAAATAATTATATTTAATAAAATTCGTAATTTATTTATTCCGGATTTAAATAATAAGAAATCGGGCGTTTTTTAATTATAACGTATTATAAAATAAATTTGCTTAAATTTTCGTTCGTTTCTGTTATTATTTATTATATTAATAAGAATTTCGTAAACGCCATAATATTTAATATACGTGCCGTTAACGCCGATAAAACCTAGAATATTTGCAGAAATTAATTAAAAATTAAGTTTTTTCGCCAATTTTTTACTTATAATATTTACTTATGCTCCGGTATTTATATCTATTTATATTGCTATATCCTCCGTATTTTTTTAATAAATACTTTCCTTTTAAAAAGTAGTTTTATTTCAACCGTTTTATAATTATTAGCCGAAATAAATTAAACGTATATGCTTATTCCGGTTCCTTTTTTAGGTTTACATTTAAGAATTAATTTAATTTATCGTTATATATTATAACGTTTTATACAGTTTTCGGAAATTTATTTCCGTATAACCGGGATAATAAGGTTTTCGTATCCTTTTTAAATTTACAATTTACGTTTTCATAATCTGGCTTCCTATAGTTATAATATTTAAATAGGTTTTTATAAAAATTAAAGGTATTAAATTGTACGGATTTGCTTTAATCGGAATTAAATCGGCAATTATTTACTTTTCGAATATAAAAATGCCCGTAGTTCTTATTGTTTTTACGTAACGCCTTTAATTTGCTTTAAAAATCTTTTTTTCCGAAAGCATTAAAATAAAATCGTTTATCTTTATTAATGCTTTTAGCAAAAAATAATCGGTTTTTTTCGCCTTTTTCTAAACCTTCTGGCAATATTTTGCCTTATTTATTACGTTATTAATTTATTCCAATTTAACTTTTTTTCGTAATAAAGTATTTCGTAACCTTAATATTAATTTATAAAAATAATTAAAAATAAAATATTTATTATCCCGATTATTTTCCGAGCTAAAAACGTCCGTAAATTTTGTTTTATAAATAAAAAACTTTTATTTAACATAAAAATCTAACGGTAATTAATCGGATTATTATCGTAATTCCATAACTTATTTCTTATATTTCTTATCGAAAAAAATAAAATTTATATAGCTTTTTTTAATAAAAATTTATAAATTTTCAATTTTTAATTTTTTTATAAATAAAATAATTAAGCGTAATACGGTATAATTATTAAACGTTCGTAATAAAAACGTCCATATAACCCATAACCTATTAAATATAAATAAAAACATTTCGCCTTAGCTTTTCGACGTAAACTTCCGTAATAACCTTTATCTAATTTTTTTTTGATCGACGCGCGTTCGGAAAGTTTCGAGTAATTATAATACGGTATTTATTTATCGCCCTTAAGTTTTTATAATAATATCGCAATTAACTTATAAAATTTTATTTTTTTAATTTATGTCATTATTTATTATTCGACTAATTATCGGAATTATTCCGAATATTATTTATTTTGTTAACGAATAATTTCCAAAATTTAGTTATTATTAAAGGATTTAATTTTTTTTATTTTGAATTTCGGAACGCGGTTATTATATTACGTCCGTTTTCCGACCGTTCGGTTAACGGTTATCGGGACGTATTCTTATTATATATATAAAAGGATTTAAGATTCCGAAAACTATAGTTTTTTGCCCGTTAAAGTTTCGTTATAAGCTTTTTTATCTATTTCCGTACCGTAATTAATCGTTCGTTAATTAGGTTCCGATTGGCGGTCTTTTCGATTAGTAACTTAAGTTCGTTTTATAGTCGGCGAGTTTTGTTTTTAATAATTATTGCGTTACTTTTTATAATAGATGGAAGAATTATAAGATAATAGATAATTATAAGCTAGGTAAGGTGATCTCCGACCAGTCGTAAAACAAATTCCAAAAAATAAATATATTAAATTATTTCCATCTGGCGTTTCCTATTAGCTGCCAGATGGTGGATTTATACTAGTAAATGATTCGGTGGCTGATCGGTGGCTGGTCGGCTACCAGCCTCATTCTTATAAGGGCTGTATTCTCACAACGATATGTCGTATTCTTTTTTAATGCCCGTTCTTTTTAATATTTTATCTTTTTAAGTAATAAAATTTTTTATCGTACCCTTTTACCTATATTTATCGCCATTATTAATCAAATATTAAGATTTTAATTTTTTCTTTTTTTACTGGCTAATAAGGAATAAGGCGAATGTTACCTAATTAATCTCTTTATTAATCAAGATTCTGTATTAGCGTATTTATGATAATTTTAAAATTATATCGTAATTTTTAAGTAAAACGATATCAAAATTAACTATTTAGTATAGTTTTTAAACAAAATCTCGAAATAATTAATTTTGCGTATAATTTTTCCGTTATCGTAAGTAAATTCTGAATCTTTGGCATTTATCGTTATGTAAGGTTTTAATTTATATTTTTATAGTAATTTAAATTTATTAACCATATTGGGTATAATATATTTCCTGCCTAAAGCTCCGTAATCCATCATTACCATATACCAGTACGTTCCGATTTATATATCTAAAGTAATAAGATTATTAACGTTTTTTATTATTGCGTTTAATACTTTTTTGGGAAATTCTTTTTAATTTTTCTGGTTTCGTTATTCTATGGCTTTTTTACAGATATTTTTTTTTAACTTTTGTTCGAATCTGTCAAATCTTTTCTATATTTTTTGGTTTAACGAGTTAAGTTATTATATTTGTTATTATTGTCGGCGTATTATTGTTTCAATTTATATTAATTATTTTTAATTTTGCTATAATTCCTTTTTTATTAAATAAATTGTTTTTTTATATTTACGATTGTATCTTATTATACGTTCTCTTAACTATCGTTTTAAAGATCTTTGATAAATTCATATATTTTTTCCTTAATAGTTCTTTTTCTAAGAATTTATAATAAATACCAATTTAAAATAAAGGTCCGTAATAGCTTTTTAGCAATGCTTTTTTATTATATACTAGATTAATTCTTTTTCCGTTTGGTGGTTATATTATTTATAATAATAAAAAGGTTTTTCTGTAAGTATTGCTTCTTTTTAGGCCAGCTTTCTATTTCGGTCTGTTATTAAATATTTCCTGGAGTTATAATTTGAAAATATCGATATTATTGCTTATTATTTTTGTTATTTCCGGTACGGTTTGGAAAGTCGAATCCTTTATAATATATACGCGTAATTCGTTCGTAGATATATTATTTTCATTTTTTGTAATCGGGATATATTTGTCGTTAACAATATATGGTATGTATTTTGCTATATCGATTGGAAGTTCCGGAACAGATTTTTTCTGTTTAATTCTGGTATTCGCGTAATTATCGTTATAATATTTTTTGTTATATTTGCGATACCTATTAAGCCAGCTTTCTACCTTTTTACATTTTTCGTCGAATTTATTATCGTAATGGCCCTTATTGAGTTTTTCGCCATAAGGGACCTGGTATGTACTTAAGCTGAATCATGTTAATGGATTTGCCTCCGTTCTTTTGGTTTTCTCTAGATTGTCTTTTAGGTACTGGTTTTCAATTGTTTTAATAAGGCTTTTTAGGTGCTTTATATTACGATGCCTTATGTCTTATTTTGTTGTAATTATAGCATTTAATTTGGCTCCAGTCCTTTTTATAAGTAACTTTTAACTCCATAAATTCTAGTTCTATGCCGTAAAAAGTGTTAATATTAACTATATATCGGGGTTTGTTATTATTCCTTCTCTTAATGCCTTTAATACGTTATGCGTATTGTCGATCGTTAATCTTAATTATTATAACGATATAATACGATAGGTAATTAGGCCGATCGAGCTTAAAAAATTTTTTCTATCCTGTTTTTTCAAGCCGTCGAAAAACTTAATTATGAATATTTTTTATCCTTAATTTAATTTAGTTATTAATTAAATTAATGTACTGCCGTAACTAGATATTAATCCTTTTTAACGTATTTACTAGATTTATATTTTGGTTTTTATGTTTTCGTTTATTATTCGGAAAACCTTTATTAATATTTATTTAAATTATTTATAATCGTTATAAATTCGCATTATTTCTGGGTTTCGTTTTTTAATTAATAAAATAATATTTTTTATAATAAATTTGAACTAAATAACCGTATTTCTCGTAAATCGTCCGACTGTAAATTCAATTTATATAATAAGCGTAATAAGTCGAATAGGAAAATACCAAAAGTATATTCGACACTAAATTAAAAACAATTATAACTTAATTAAGGTTCCGTCGAAACGTTCTGGTTTAGGAAATTTAAAAACTTTTTTTAGTTTTTTAATAGAATTTAGCTAAATAACCTGGCTTATTCAAGGAAGTTTTCCGGTTTCGAAAACTTTTTTTCTTAAGTTTCTTATAAGCGGTTTAAAAAAACGTTATAAAATTATTATTATTTCTTTCAAGCTAAAGGGTACGTTCGTTTAAGGTATCCAGGTATCGAAGAACTTTTTTATAAAAAAGGCAAAATTTCTTCTTTTTTTTCGGATTCCATTTTAATATCCGAGTAATTAAGGATCGGGTAAATAAGTTATTCGAATTTTTTATTAATAAATATAATATTAATCGATATTATTTAAAGTTTAATAATATTATTAAAAAAAATTTATAACGTATAATAAATTAAAGATTTAATTAATTATTAAACCTTAATCGTACGGGTTTGTATTAATAAAAGTATCGTAAAAATTTAAATAATAAATATAATAATTATATTACGTTTCGTAATTTTAAAAGTACTTTAAATAATTATATTATATTATAAGCTGAAATTATCTAAATTATGGAAATAACAAACGTATATATTTTTTTCCTGTTAACTAAATTACTATTAATAAGTTAATAATCCGGTTTACTGGCTTACCACCAGTAAGTTGGTAATCCGGCTTACTGGCTTATTACCAGTGAATTGGTGATCCATCACGTGATCTGCCCTATCGCGCACTTGTGGTTGGGTTATGACAGACCGTTTTTGGAGACCGTGGCCCGTTGGGTCATGACATCTTAATGCCAATAATAATGCCGATGGTGACTTATTTTTACGATTTTTATTCGAATTTTAAAGTGTTGTTGAAAATATAGCGATCTTGGCGATTTTGTATGGGAAAACGCTGGCGCGTTGAGGGGGTGGAGCGCGGATGGGGGGGGTCATCTTATAGGGGCCTTTCTCGGGCTACTTAATAAGTTTTGTGGTCTCCCTATCAGCATTAGCAACAACTGACTTAGCCGGCGCAGTAGAGTAGATGTCCTGGCAATATCAATATAGCCATTCCGAATGAGAATATGTTTTATGAGAGACCCCCCGGCAAGACTATCCCGTACACGGCTCACCATACCTGTTGTTTGACTTGATGGAGCCGGGTCATGCCGCGAAGTTCTCAGGGGTCTTAAAAATGGATGGAAGTTCTAATGTACCGACTGCAGTCTCCCAGTCCTTCTGGCGAGATTTCATCTACATATGACTGGGGGCCGATAGTATATATATTTAAGTATTAGTAGTTTAAAGGCCGGTAATATATTGTAGCGTTTGGTGGTCAGGTGGTACGACGTGTCTCTTACAATGCCAATATCGCCGGTGAATCCCGCAAAACTTCCCCTAGCGATATAGTGTATTCTCTATTACAATATGTTTAAAATTTTATTTCAACTTTACACAGGTAGGTTAATACCTAGTTGAATTCAGGTAACTCGCTGCTCCCTTTAACTTTACCAGGGTAATAAGAAGGAAATGAGTAAAGCCGGTCAATTGGAAATTTGCCTTGTCCATAACTTGGGTTCGTCGAGTGCCCCGGGCCGTCGAGGCGGAATTGAAACAGTAATAGTACGACGTCCAGTCGATCCCCTCCAACTGCAGGGGAGTTTGATTAGAAAGGTCGTAGAAGTGATCATCAATGACCTCGAAGCACGCCGTCGCACCAATATCGTACCCGACTAAGTTCGTCAGCTGCATTTTCTTAGGAAACCATAAGTTTTCTTTGATGATGGAACCACGCAATATCCATCGTCGAAATCAATCACCACCGTCGTCCGAGTGCGTGCCAAAAAGGATAAAATTCCGCGTTGTTTCGCACGAACATCCTCACCGTAAGTTAAAGTTCGTCTACCTAGGCTCGTCACCTCTCCCACAATCTATGGAAGCTAGCATCTATGGAACTGTTCAGTCATTTAGCAGGGAGGAAAAACTTGTGCCGTCTTGTGTTAGCTATAGCTCAGAGGTCATAGTACTGGCCTGGGAGTATTTAACTTAATGGTTGATACTTCCGAAGCGGAGATTTCGTCCCGCATGCAATTCCTTGCAATGGAGCGAGCGAGCCGCAGAGAAACCGCGACGCCAATGAGGGCGATAATGACTTCGGTACAGAGTGGTATGGATTATGGAGGGGACTGCCAGGAATATAGATGATAAATTCCTACAACCCAACTCATGATATTCGAGGGTGAAGAAATACGTCATCACTGCAGGCTTTTCTAATGTCCGTATCTATTCAGCAACATTATGCAATTCGTTGCAAATTGCATGCCTATGCCGAGTTCGGCTGCATATAGAAGTTCTGGCTTATGTGCAACTACCCCTCGTAGCCTTACGTATGGATATGGTCTACTTCCTACCATTTTCTCTTCTCCCTAATGGCATGATCCATAACGGAATCGGATCTGCAGATTGAATGCCCTATCATGAGAGGATACCAGCCAGCTTTACCTGTCTATAGTCTAGCAATTCCGAATTGGTTCGGACAATTGATCAGTTTCGAGGTCTAGATGGGCAACGGCATACGTATATTCTTTATGTAGGGTAACTCCAGTAGTTCGATAATGAAAAGTTGAGCCACTAGTTCTCCGATATCTGTACGTGATATCCTTGCGCAGATAGCCAATTGTGATCCGCCCCCTACCTATGCCTCCTTGCAAGCAAACGGCGAGTCGTTCGTTGCGAAGGCGTTATTTGAAATTCGTACTTAGAATTGCCGTCGTCTTGGGTCCTCCCGCTCCAAATAAAGATCGATTCGGCCCCTGAGCACGTAGCCATTGAGCAAGAGAGGAGCTTGGGCTACTTCATGCCCACCTGCTTTAACTGCCGTTAGTGACTCAGCCCGCTGGAGGTGTTTTATCATACCCACGGTGCAACCTTCTCACCCTCAGACAGTTCCACACAATGAGGGCAGTGGGTGGTAGTGCGATCAGTACGCCGATAAGGCTGACGATAGCTTCGGAGGAGAGACCCACGATGGCAGGTGCTGTGCCTGGACAAGAGTCTCATCAGCGGGTTCTAAGGAGTAATTTCAATACAACAGGCCAGAGGGGGCAAAGGCACGATGATTAGGAGAGAGAATATGACAACGACAAACGTTTAGTCGCGCGCAGGCCAGGAGCAGGGGAGGACTTTAAGTCAGAACTGACAGCGAGTTGTCGCACTATTTGATGTAATGGGGAGCAGTGTCAACCACACGTCTTCTTCCAATATACTACAAGCGATGTAGGCAAGTCTGGGGTGGCTAATCGAGCTGTTATGCGTGCAATATCTATGCCCTAAAAAGAAGATAGCTAGCCAGAGAGGAGGCTGAGGGTTACACTTTGTTGCCTCTGAAGCTATTGAAGTAAAATGAGTAGGCATTCAGCTAGACGGAATGGTGGCGGCGTGCCTGACCTATTTTCTGTTGGTAAATCGTCTCACACATAATAGGGATGAATGCTGATCCACCCCCCCGAGCTCGGATTAATATTAATCATATTCCCAAAACCATTGACGCTCACATAACCCCCTTAGTTCAAAAAGAGCACATCCAACAGCAATGGTTCATATGAAACGAAGGAACAGGACGACAAGATCCAGCTCGTAGCTAGATATTATAAAATTGACGGTGTTTCCAACGCAGCCGAATATAGGGAAGCCGCGAGACATAAATAGCTTCCTTCAGTAGGGAATCTCTCAATAGGACGTCGTAGACTGTGGAGCTATCGGGTACTGTACCCAAACCCCGGCATTTGGATCTTGGCACGTCCCGAAACAGGAAAGAAAAGTACCAATTTGTATGGCCCGTGCGAAACCTGGAAACCCTGGCTCTCCGAGCTGACCTTATCACCAGCCTTATCGTCGACCTAGGTGAAGTTCGTAAACTTTCAGAATCTGATTCTTATGGCCCGTGCCAACCCTGTCAGTCAGCAAGACAGAAGTGGAACTGCTGAAGCTGAATTCTCCATTGTTTTGAATTTGGCTTCAGTCGGCTGATTTTAACGAACGGACTTCGGCTCCAATTAGCCCTGTTGTTTCGTGATGTAGCTGAATCGTTACCGTTTCTTGATATATGGTGTTAACACCTTTACCTATGACGTATTCGAAAAGGAATCGAAAGTATGTTAATTGGGAGGGCGTCGATTCGTTCGGAAAACGAAGGATATCGGATAACATTTGTAAGGTAACCTAGTTTCCTATACAAAATCAACAGTTAGTACCAGAACTTTTCAATTTTCGAAGTTATCGTAAAAAGAGCCGTACCTTATTCCTAACATAACTGTTATCCCATTAACGCAAGCTCGGGCAGAAAGCCCTCCGGGCTTATCGATGATTATCTGCACCCGACAACGTTATACCGAAACTGCTAGAGTTTCTGTCGATCCGGAATTTTCTCAAACGAACTAGGGGCCAAGTCCAGCCGAAAGCAGCAGTTAGCTATATACGCGTTATTCGTAAACCTCGTACGAAATAATAATACTTTTTGAATTATATCGGAAATAAATTAACGAAGGACTTAATATTCCGAATTATGGGACTAAGGAACGCGGTTATTAAACCGTAATTAATAAGTTAAACGCATAAAGGATTTTTGTAACGAAAAAGCAGGTAAAAAATAAATATATTTACTTTTAGAAAAGAACTTAAGTATAGCTTGCGTTAAAGAAAGTAAATGGCTTCGGTTAAGATAAAGCCCTTTAACTTTTTACGCCTAAACACGAAATATAAAAAAGCTATCTAAAGGCTAATAGTACTTCCCATATTAAACTATTAGGTAATAATTAATTATTATCTAGATTTACTCCGAAGAAAAGGTTTTCCGGTATAAAGCCCTGAAGTACGTTAAACTTTGTAAAGCCGTATTCGAATTTTTTATTAAAGCTAAAGGCGAATTAACTGTTGGCCTTAAAGAGGAAGCCAGCGCTATTTCCGTTTAAAAGGTATTATAGGCTTTTTTACAGAAATCGGCTGTCGGTAAGGAAAAAAATGGCTTCGTTAAAAAGGCCGAAGTTATTTTCACTAATGATGATATTTCGCAGCAGGTATACGTTTATTTTCGTAAGCGCTCTGCTAACGATTTAAAAACGCAGCGTAGAAATAAAAAACTTAAAGAACATAGTAACTAGCTAGTAAAAAAGGGTATCGAACAGGTTGTTAAAAAGTTAATTTGCAATGAAAAGCTAGCCTAAGATTCGAGGTTAGATATAAAGCTGGCTTTTAGGATTTTTAATAATACTTATACCGATTAATTTAGAGATAATACGTTATTTCGCGTCGTCCAGGCTTGGGCGGGTAACGACCGTCTCGCTACCATATTTCTTGGCTTAAACGATAATCTAAAGCTTTAATAACTTAAAAATTTCGAAGAAACTAAGGATACGGGCCGCGGAAACCGCGCGTATAACGAAAAAAAGGTACCTTATGATAATAATAAAGGTATTACGAATTTCTTAAGTACGGAAGGTGATAAAAGTGATGGAAATAATACGGATATAAAATAGTAAAAGTATTAAAGGTGTTAAAGTGCTAGAAGCTGTAAAAGTAATAAAAGTAGCAAAAAGAAAATAATATGGAAAAGATAACCTTTTTTTTAGGAAAAAGTTTTTCAGTATTAATATATTTTCCTTAAAATATAACATAGGAAAATATTTCGTTTTAAAAGTGTTAAATTCCCATACAAAATAAATGCAATTCGGTGTTAACAGTTTTCAAGTTATTATTAAAAACAAACTAAAAAATATTTCGTACTTATTTTCGAAAGTTATAACTAATTTGTTACGCCTAATTATTAAGCTTTTTTTAATAATAATAATAAAAATAATAACGACGCTTTTATTAATTATTTTTGCTTTTAATCCTTTCTAAATTTTTATTATGTATTCTATATCTTTTTCGCGATTTTATTAAGATATTTCGTAATAAGGAAATATATACTCCCTTATTTTTCTGCGCGCGAAAAATTATTCGCTTAATTTTTTTATCGTTAATGTAAGCTTTTTCATTTAGTTTTACGGGTTCGTTAAGGTCGATTTTGCTATAATTTAACAGGAAATTATTAAGGCCAGCCGTAACGTAAATTGCCTTAATTATCGTATTAATACTTATATAAAGAGGATTTTTCTTAAAGATCTTAAAGGTACGTTTTTACTTACCGAAGGCCTTTTCGATTACGTTTCGTAATTGCGTATGCCTTAAATTATATAGCTTTTCCGACGTACGTAATTCTAATTGGGCTTACGTTTATTTTTAAAAATAATATTACGTTCCGCGATATGGAATAAGGATTTGCCTACCGGTAACGTATCCAAAATCTTTAAGCATATATTTATCCTTAAGGATAACGAAATTATTATGATCGACCGCATTATTAAATATTTTAACGTTATTTATAAAGCCTTTTTAACTTATTAATACATAAGTAAATCTTTTATTAAAATCATAGACAGTTAATATATTTGTTAATAACTTCCTTTTATAATTGCTGTATATCTTTTGTTTAAAGGCATTACTTTCGATTCGGACCTTAAAATAAATATTATTAAGCGCTTTTATTACGTTCTTAAATTATGAAAAAAAACTTTTTATTAATTAAAATTTTCTGATAAGAACGGTTAGTAACTAGTTTAATAATAATACGTATTAATACGATAAAAATATTTAGGATTTCGTAAAACGTACGGCATATAATATTATTATTTCTTATAAAATAATCCGAAATTACCCGAACAAAAAGATTTTAGGCCATAATATAAAAAAAGATTATTATTTTTTCGTTTACCCAAATTCGTAACGTTTTTAATACCGTATTTACTAATAATTAATTACATAATACGTAATACGTATCTTTATTTATTCTTATGATTTTTCGAAGGTAATTATTTGCGGAACGTAATGTCGCAACTATATATTTAGGGCCCTTTTGGTTATTAATATCTACTTTGATATGGTATTAATTACGGCGGTTAAGAATTACGAAAAAAGCAGCTAAGGCGGCGAACTGCTTCCGCTGCCGGTGGCGCGTTTTCGGTATTACCACCATAATTTCTAATCGCGAAAAACGTTAAGTTCTATTACGAAATTACGAAACGACAGTTACGGATGTCTAGGTCTATGGCGTTATTAGGATATATAATAAAAAGGACGGCTTAAAGCTAGGGCAGGGCTCCTGACGCAATCCATACGTTATTTAGCAACAGCTTTAGCAACTCGAGAGCTGCTGAAGCTGAAATAGGGGATTTTCAATATGCTGAATGAACATGATTCGTCCAAACCTGCCAAGAAGATTTAGCCATTTTCAGCAGAAAAAAGTGGAAATGCTGGTTCTGAACGACACGAACGGTTTGCTGATTCTGATTCTGATTCCCCACAAGTCGGTGGTGCTGAAAGTTCCCGAACTGACCCCTAGCTTAGAGGGTGCTGGAAGTACTACCTATTACCGTCTTTTTGACTTACAATTTATGGGGATACACGGACCACTACAAGATTCCCCGGAATTCCGAAAGAATTAACTGGTGCGCTTAGAGTTAAACTTACCGATATTTATTGATAATGTTGATAATCAAGGATCCTACGGATTCTAGCTGGCGCCCGCAAATAGGTGGTATATGTAGCCCCATAAACCCGTAGGCTAAAAAGCGCGGTACATTGCATGCTTACCTGGATTCCTAGAAAGAGATATGTTAAACCTAAGGCCCCACACAGATATGCAATGTGGCTTCGGTCATTGCTCAACTGACGTAGAGGCAGTGGGCAAGCTGGCTTATGTCTGGTTTTGACGAGCAATGTAATAATGGTCGAGTTTGACTTTCGAGTCACGGGCGAGAGTGTACAGCAGGTTTAGGCAAACCGCCAATAAGATCGACCTATGGGTGAGGATATGCAAGCGCCCAAATTCGGTTGAGTATAATCGAGGGTTCTGGCGTAAAGCTTCTTGCTATAAGGACAAACATCCACCCGTCTTAGTCGTATAACCTTTCGTGACGGGGTCAACATATTCGCCTTCGTATTTCTGTTTTTACACTCCAAATCTACTTTTAGACATAACTCCCCCGGAATGGGAAACGGCGACGACGGTGTCCTGGTCTCATCGTCGCGACGGTTTGAGAAGTGAAAGTTAGAAGCGACCGGATTCAAGCAAAAAACTGATATGTCTAACCGTATTTGGGGGGTTCCATGGGGCCTCCATGGAGGCCCCCAAATCTGGTAAGGGCTGGCTTACAGTTATGTATCTCGATCGAACCCAGCAGAGGACGTGGCAGGGTCCCCCGCAACTGTAGATTCCCCAACTATGGAGCTGGGAGAATTTACCGTTGAATATCATTGTAGCTCTCATGGAAACCTACGGCTTTAGTCGCCGGTAAGAGAAGGAGTCAGATGACCTACATGGTTCGTAGGAGGGGTGAGAGTAGGGTGAGGGAGAAACCACCTACTGAAAATTACCCACGGCCCACGGGTACCCGCGGGTAATGCCAAGAACCCATGAGTGACTCATAGGTCCTTGGCGCAAGTCAGAATTACCCGCGGGTACCCAATAGGTCCTTGGCAGTATCCGCAAGTACCTAATAGGTAATGCCAAGGACCTATTAAGTACTTACGATTACTCATCAGCAAAATACGTAAATTTCAGACTTACTAAAGAAAAAATAAGAAAATAATAGGAAATAATTATTATATTATAAAAACAATATATATTTTTTAAGCAAAATAAAAAATACCCTAAATTGAATTTATTCCTAAAAATAATTTAAAATAATTTAAAATAATTATTATATAAAATAAATTAAGTTTATTATAATTATTTGCTTTTATAAGCTTAATTTAATAACAAAAAAAGGGAAAATTATTTACGTTACGGCTGGCAAATTAATGCTATAACCGCTTTTAACTTAAATTATTTTTAACTTTTTTACGGAAAACTTTTACTTATATAAAACCTAGGATTCGTATTACCAAATACGGCAAAAATAACTTTAATACAAACGTAATTAATAATGCCAATTTTTTTAAAAGGTCTTATTTAATAAGTTTTTCAAAACGTTTTTTATACCTTTAATTAATACGTTAATTTCAAATTCCGATTAATCCTTGTTGTTTTTACATATTTAAAATTATTTTTACTCAAATCCTTTAATATAATTAAAATTTTATCCCATAATTTCCAGTAATATACCTATAATAAAAAAAGGTTCGAACGTTAAGGGCGAACCTTAGAAATAAGGCCGCAGGATTTCGTATCGAAATAACGTATAAAATAATCCTTTTTGGCCTTATTGCGCTAAATAATAAAGCCGGTAACCTATGGTAATAAAATATTGCATAATTTTAAATCAACCGGATATTTGCTTATATATATTATAAAATATAATTAAATTATTTTAAAATTATTTGAAAATAATTATTTAATATATTTATTTATAGCGTTAAGCTTTAATATAACTAAGCGGACAAATTCTTTTTCCAGTTTCGAATTTGTCCAAATCGAAAACCGCGGTAATTTTTATAAGGTTTATTTCTTTTTTTCATAATAATAAACGAAAATATTTTTTAGGTAAAAATATCGTAAAATCTATAACGGCTTAAATAATATAATAAAAGGCCTTTTTCGTAAATAAAAGGTATTTTGGGTAATTATCGAAAATTTTACCCGAAGCCGAAATATTTTTACAAATAAAATTTTTTAATTTTTAAAAGTATGCGAGAATTATTTTTGTACAAATATAATTTGAAGTACAAATCGTTTATAATATTATATTATTTTAAATATTAAACGATAAACAATTTATTTTTATTTTTAAAATTAAAAAAATAAAAAAATTAACAAATAATCGAGATTTAGAGAACGAAATATAAAAATAATTTCTTTAATATCTTGAACCTTAATATTAACGTTAAAGTTATTTTAATTTATAAAGGCGTTATTAGTTAAAAATAATTAAAATATATAACGAAATTATATTAAAAATCCGCAATCTTATTAGTACCAAATTTGGCAGCTTTAACGTATTATGGCCCAACAAGCCACGGTCTCCCGAAACGGTCTGTTATAACTCAACCATAACTGCGCGGTAGGGCAGGTTACGTAATGGATCACCAACTTCCTGGTGGTAAGCCAGTGAGCCGGATTATTAATTTGTTAGTGGTAAGCTAATAAGCCGGATTATTAATTCGTTAATAATAAACTAATAAGCAAAGATAAGATATATACGTTCGTTACTTCTATAATTTAAATAATTTCGGTTTATAATATTTATTAATATTAATCGTTTATAATTATAATATCGTTATTTAAGGAATTGTTGGTATTACGAAATATAATATAATTATTATATTTATGATTTAAATTTTTATAATATTTTTAGTAATATAAATTCGTACGATTAATGTCTAATAATTAATTAAATATTTTAGCCGTTATACGTTATAAGTCTTTATTTAATAATACCGTCAAACTTTAAATAATACCGATTAACGTTATATTTATTAATAAACAGTCCGAATAGCCCATTTATAAAATCCTTAATTATTCGGATATTAAAATAAAATCGGAAAAAAAAACTTTTTTTTTCCTAAAGAAGTTTTTCGACGACTGGATATTATAAACGAACGTATTTTTTAACTTAAAAAAGAGAACAATAATCTTACGATATTTTTTTAAGCTGTTTATAAGAAATTTAAGGAAAAGAAAAACTCCCGAAATTAAAAACCCTATTTATATAAGTTAAACTATTTAATTAAATTTTATTAAAAAATTTGAAAAAGTTTTTAAATTTCCTAAATTACAACTTTTTAATAGAATTTAAATTAAGTTATAACTATTTTTAACTTAATACTAAGTATATTTCGAGTATTTTTTTATTCGATTTATTATGCTTATTATACTAGTTAAATTCGTAATCGGACGATTTACCAGGAATACGGTTATTTGATTTAAGCCCGTTATAAAAAAGTACGTTACCTTATTAATTATAAAACGAAAACTAAAAATAATACGAATTTATAATAATTACAAATAATTTAAATAAATATTAATAAATATTTTCGGAATAATAAATAAAAGAATAAAGGCTAAAATATAAATCTAATAATTACGATAAAATGGATTAATATCTCGTTACGGCACTACGTTAATTTAATTAGCCGTTAAGTTAAATTAAGGACAAAAAATATTAATAATTAAGTTTTTCGACGGTTTAAAAAAGGAAATATAAAAAAGGTTTTTTTTTAATTTAATAGGCCTAATTATTTGTTAAATTATATCGTTATAATAATTAAAATTAACGATCGATAATACGCATAACGTATTAAAAGCATGAAAAAAATAATAAACCCCGATATATAATTAATATTAGCGTTTTTTAACGTGATAACATTTTATACGGCATAAAATCAAAACTTATAGAATTAAAAGTTATTTATAAAAAAATTAGAATTAAATGAAATATTATAAATATAACAAAATGGGATATAAAGTATTATAATATGAAATATTTAAAAACCAGTACCTGAAAAATAATCCAAAAAGAACCAAAAAACCGAAAATAAATTTATTAATATAATTTACCTTAAATATATACCAGGTCCCCCATAACAAAAGATTTAATAAGGAATACCAAAAGCCAGAAAGTTAATTTAACAAATATCGTAAGTATAATAAAAAACATTATAGGGATAATTACGCAAATATTAAAATTAAACAGAAAAGATTTATTCCGGAACCTTTGATCGATATTGCAAAATGCATGCCATATATTGTCGACGACGAGAATATTTCGATTATAAAAAATAAAAATAACATATTTACGAACGAATTACCTATATATATTATAAGGGATTCGATTTTCTAAACCGTACCGTAAATAATAAAAACGATAAATAATAATATTGACATTTTTAAACTATAGCCCCAGAAAATATCCAACAGTTGGCCGAAATAAAAAACTGGCCCGAAGAAAAGTAATATCCGCAAAAAAACCTCTTTTGTTATTATGGATAATATAATTATTAAACGGAAAAGAAATTAATTTAACGTATCATAAAAAGATATTACTAAACCGTTATTACGGATTTCTATTTTTAATTAATATTTATTATAAATCCTTAAACAAAAGGTTATTAAAAAGAAATACGTCGGTTTATGGAAAATCATTAAAATAATAATTAAAATGATGTATAATAAGATATAATTGCAAATATACGAAAATAAAATACTGAATAAAAAAGATTATAGCAAAATTAAGAATAATTAATAAATTTGAAGAAATAATATGCCGGCAATAATAACAAATATAATATCTTGATATATTAAACAAAAAAACGCAAATAAAATTTGACAAATTCGAATAAAAGTTAAAAAAAAGATTATTTAAAAAAGAATTGCAAAATAACGCAACTCAAAAAAATTAAAAAGAATTCCTAAAAAAGGGTATAAACGCGATAATAAAAAACGTTAATAATTTTATTACTTTAAATATACGAATTAGAATATATTTTTATATTATAATAATAAATTACGGAGTTTTAAACGGAAATTATTTTATATCAAATATGGTTAATAAATGTAAATTAATATAGAAACATAAGTTAAAACTTCATATAATAACGAATACCGAAAGTTAAGAATTTGCTTATAATCACCGAAAAATTATATGCGAAATAAATTATTTCGAGATTCTTATTTAAAGATAATATTAAATAATTAATTTCGATATCCTTTATTTGGAAATTACGATATAATCTTAAGATTATTATAAATATATTAATACAGAATTTTAATTAACGGAAAAATTAATTATGTAAAGTTTATTTTATTTTCTATTAAAAACGAAAAAAAATTAAAATCTTAATATTCGATCGATATTAACGATAAATGCAGATAAAAGAATATGATAAAAATCTTATTACCTAAAAGTATAAAATATAAGAAAAAAACAAGCATTAAAGAAAAATACGACGTATTATTATTATTATTAAAACGAAATTAAAATAATTAAATAACGATTTAAAATAAGAATAATAATTACGAAAGTGAGAAATTTAATTAATATATAATTATAATATTATAAATATAAGTAATATTTTAAAAACAAGCTTATTACGAAATTATTAAAATATAATAAATAAAATTATGAGGTAGATTTTAAGGAAGGAATTTTAATAAAAATAAGTTTTATATTTTTAAAGAATACCTAAAAGATCGGCTATAAAAAGGATAAATTCGATTTTCGAAATTATTAATAAAATGCCTTATATTGTTCGTATTTTAAAAAAATAAAAAGTTACGATTTATAATTAATTATTAATAATTAAACGATGTTACTATTAAGGTTAAATATTATTACCCTTAAGTACGGAAATATAAAATCGATATTATAGAACTAAATAATTTATAATATTTGAATTTAAAAATGGATGTAACCTAATTAAAATTAAGGAAAAATACGAATAAAATATACCGTTTAAAATAAAATACAAGTTTTTCGAATATTTAATTACGTTAATAAAATTTATAAACGTATTAGTAATTTTTTAAAGGATAATAAATTATGTATTACGAAAATGTTTTAATATTTTAGTTATTTTCTATCTCGACGATATGTTTATTTTTTTAAAAAATAGCAACAGTATATGTAAGATACGTTTATAAAGTTTTTTAAGTTTTACAAAACGTAAAATTATATTTAAAGCAAAAAAATTATTTTTATAAACAGGAAATAAAATATCTGGAATATATATTATTACCTTGAGATATATTAAGATAAACTATAAGAAAATCGTTATAACTATAAAATAATAGATATTAACGACGGTTAAGAAAATATAGGTATTTTTTAAATTCGTTAATTATTATAAAAGGTTTATTCGAAACTTTAGTACAATAATTATATCCCTAATAAACCTTATAAAAAAGAATTTAAAAAATACCAAATACGGAAAAAGCATTTCAAAATATTAAAAATATAATTATTAACAAATTAGTATTAATTTTACGATTTAAACTACCTTATTAAGCTAAAAACCGATATTTCGGATTATGCGTTAAATATAATAATCAGATAATAAAATAATTAAGGCAAATTATATCCTATTATATATTTTTCGTATAACTTAAAAGGAACCAAACTTAATTACGGTATTTCAAATAAGGAATTTATGGTTGTTATTATGGCATTTCAATAATTTAGGTATTTTTTAAAAGAAAACTTATATTAAGTTAAGGTTTATATGGATTATTAAACCTTTATCCGATTTATTACGATTAGAGAATTTATAGAATAATAATTAAAATATATTAAAAAATTAACTAATTTCGATTTTATTATAATTTATAAAAAAGGCTTAAAAATAACAAAGTATACGCTTTAAATAAACGATTAAACCTTTAAAAAATGAATAAAAGATAATTATGTAATTTTCGATATATATCAGAAGATTTAGCAATATAATAATAATTTTTAAAAAAATTAAACAACAAATAAAATATAAGTTTTAAAAGAATATCAAAAGGATTTAATACGAGAAATATACGAATATTAATTATATAAATATTCAGAAATTTATAAAAGCTTAAAACAATTCTAACGTATATATTTTTTTTTCCTAAAATAAAATTAACGGTATAAAAAGTTATACGGTAATACGATATTGGCCTTAAAGCAAAGATTTACCGATATAAATTATATGGAAGATTGTAGCTATTATTAATTATAAAACGATCATAATATTTAATTATATTTAACGTTATTATTAAATATTTTATATTAAAAAATTTAATTACGAAAATATATTACGATAGTATTTTCGTAATCGTTAATCGATTTAGAAAGTTTTCTTACATTTTATTATATTATAAGGATATAAACGTTAAAAACATACTATATACTTTTTTTAGAAATATTTTTAATATATTTAAATTATTAATGGAAATTACTTTTAATAAAGAATCGATATTTGTATCTAAGTTTTGGTAAGGCTTAATAACATAGATCGGCTTAAATTATAAGTTATTTAACGTCTTTAAATATTGAATAAATAAATAAACAAAACAAATAAAGTAAACTTTAAAAATTTATTTACAATATTATATTAATTATAAATAAAATAATTAAGTTAAAATATTACTTATCGCATAATTACCTTATAATATTAATTATTACGAAAATATTAAAATAATACTTACGAACGTATATTTTAATTTTATCCCAGAAATTTACACAAAGAAATACGTAATAACAGTTTAATTAATATTAAAGCAAGTTTTATGTTAAAATAATTACGATAATTATATTAGGAAATAAAAATAAAATTAGAATTTGTACGAAATTAAATAAGCAAATATTATAATTAAAAATAATTAAAAAAAATTAACTTTTAAAAAACGGGAAACAGTTTTCCTTATTACCAAAAACATTTAAATAAAACGACTTAATAAAAAACTCGATTTTAAATATATCGATTTGTATAAAATTACCAAGAAAATTTCAGAAAATAATTATTAATTAGAATTGTTATTAAAAGTTAAATTCTATTTAATTTTTTATATTCTTTATTCGAATTAACAGCGGATATAATGAAGATATATATGTCATAAAACGATATGGAGATAAAAAACAAGTAAATATATAAAATGGAGAAAATTTCGATATATAAAAATCAAACGAATTTACCGAGTACCTAATTAAATAAAAAAAGTACCTAAATTTCGAAAATATTTGAAAACCTGCCAAAAACCTTATTAATATCTAACGTTTATTAAAGAACTTTTACCAGTAACAACGGAGCCACCCAAAATAATAATATTCCAATTTACCAAATCTAAAAAAGGAAATCCTTGGTTTATTATATTTCAATTAATAACGTTTACGTTATCTAAAGCCTAAACCTTAATTATAAATTTTAACTTTAATTACACAAAGTTATTAAAATGATTTAAAGATTAAAAAGTATAATTAATAAGTTTCGTGCCCTGAGATTAATGGTATTAGCGTTAATAACGTATATGAAAAAAACGCGCAAAATTTTCGGACAAAACTTTTCGGCTGTTAGCTTTTTTTAATTTTTTCGATTCCGCGATATAACGGTTAATTATAAAAACAGAGATTCTTATTCCGTTATACGAACGGCCTTAACATATATATTCCTTATAACGAAAAATCCCGTTGATTATTTGGTAATTAAGTTATCGAACAAAATAAAAAAACAAAATATCGCATTAAAACCTTTAAGGTTAATTAAATTAACCAGGGCAAATTATTATTTAAATTTGCAAGAACGACATTTAGACATACCGGAAAACATATTAAATACATACAGAAGGGCTTACCAAAAAGAAAAAGGAAATCTTAAAAGCAAAATTTATAAAAGGGAAAAATCGTATTATAGCCTAATAAACTACGGTTTCCAGAAACGGTCTGTTATAATCTAACCATAACTGCGCGGTAAGGCAGGTTACGTAATAGATTACCAATTTACTGGTGGTAAGCCAGTAAGCCGGATTACTAATTTGTTAATAATAAATTAATAAACCGGATTATTAATTCGTTAATAGTAAGTTAATAAGCAACAATAAGATATATATATTCGTTATTTCTATAATTTAAATAATTTCGGTTTATAATACTTATTAAGATTAATCGTTTGTAATTATAATATCGTTACCTAAGGTACTTTTGGTATTACGAGACGTAATACGATTAATATATTTATTGCTTAGATTTCTACGATACTCCTATTAACATAAACCCGTACGACTAAGGTTTAATAATTGGTTAAACCCCTTAGCCGTCACATAACGTAACGCGTATATAAAAATTCATTATTAGTTTCTGTAGAAATATTTAATAAAATATTTTTATTCTAAACCGGTAAAAAACATTAAAAATATTAATAAAATAATCCAAAAAGTTAAGGCAAAAAATTACCTATCGAATTATTATATAAAGTTCTTTAATCTAAGGTATAATAAGATTTTTCGATAATTAAAATGCTAAATTATTTAAATAATTAATAATGGATTTATATCGATTATTACTAACGATATTATTATTATAATAAAGTATTTGGGTTATTTTATTATTAATATTAATATTTGCCTTATAGTTATTATTTGGTATTATAAATATATTTTTGGCCTTAGTTTATTTATTATAATTTAATTAAGGTATTATTATTTTGCCCGGTTATTAATAATTAATAAGATACTAAAATAATTATAAAATAATACTTGTTAATAAATATTAATTTTTTGTTTCATAATTATGCTTTATACCGTTTATTTCGTAGGAATTGTATATAAATTTCAACGTTTTTAATTATCCAATTTGTGCTTAATTTATTATTTTATGTTATAACGAATTTTTTTCGATATTATTTTATTTTGCCGAAATATTAGCTTTTCGTGTCTAAGCCTTCTTGGTATATAAATTTTAAAATAATAATATATCGTATTTTTAATGCTTGAGTAAAGGGGGTATTAGGAAATTAAAAGATAAAAATCCTAAATACGATTATTTTAGGATTATTTTAAAAATTAGATAGCGGTAATTAAAAATAACGTATTATAATAAGGTAAAGTAGAAGAATTTCATTAGGCTGGAAATAAAAAGAACTAAGTAATTAAATGAAAAAAATAAAATGGAAACTTATTTTAAATACAAAATTTTAGCTAAGTAAAAATATATATAAAATATACCGAACTTAAAAACGTATTAATAAAGAATTTTGCATTTACAAAATTTAAAATAGATTTTATCTAATGAAATAATATTAATTACCTTTTTAATATCTCTTAAAATAAATATTTGAAATAAAAATAATTAAAATAATTTATAAAATACATATTATTTTTTTAATTTCCTTAAAACCTTAATAACCGTCCTTAAAATAATTTCATTTCAATAGAATCAAATCTTCCGAACAATATAAATATCTTTTACTTAAAGCATTATTCACTTATTATAAATATCGCAAAAATTATTACTTTAAAATAAAAAAAAACTATTTTTTTATAATTTCTTGAAATATTTCCAAAATAAACGACTTTATCCGCGTAAATTAGAATAATATATTTATAAGTACTTTACGAACGATACGTTAAAATAATGCTTTTCCGACAATTAAGCGGGTATTTTCCTAGTATTTCCGAATTTCGCGGAATATATTTACTGGAAAATATTAATAATAAAATAATTATATAATAATCCAACTTGTATATTTACTATCAGGTTTCCGTTTATAACACCGAACTTTACGCGTAAATGCTTTTAGCTAAAGTTTAATCGGCTTACTTAACGTATTTTTGGCGGCTTTGAAAATAAAGCTAATTAATAGTATTGGCTTACTTAATACCGTACGTCAAATAGGCATATATTTAATAAATATAAGTAACGGGAGAAAATTAAAAATAAAATTATTAGAATTTTAGATAAATTCGTTTTAAATATTGTTAATTCGTAAAGCATTTTCAGCATTACCTAAAACGGGTAATTCTATAATTACATTATTTCAGTAATATTAAGTTCGAATTAAAATAAAAGGATAAATAACTTTATTATAAAAGTTTAATAAAAAGAAAAAATAAATAACGTCCGAAAAAGTTAATACTTAAGTTTAAGACTTTATATCGCCAATTATTTACGTAATTTCTATTATTTTTTTATTTTCGTTAATTATCCGTTTACTGTAAAAACTCTTTTTATTATAGTTTTAATCGAATTTATTAAAATGCCGAAATAATATTACAGATTTTCGAGGATTTTGGCTTTGACGATAATAATTTCGATAATAATAAATTGTCATAAAACAGGCTTTAAAAAATAACAATTTTAATTAGGATAATAATTTAAAAAATATTGCTATTAATAATCAAAATAATAACGAAATACCTAGCAAAAATTATCTACTACAAAACGACGGTAAAAATTACTAGAGTTAAAGATAGATTAAAATAAATTCGAATTAAAAATAAGATATTTAAAAGCCAAATTCGGAACCTAACTATTTATAATTTAACTAATAATTACCGAACGAAAAACAATTTAACTTACCGAGATTACTCAGCTAAAAAAACTGCTTTATTACGCCAAACTATTCGAGCCGATCTTAAGTTCAAATACAACGAAAAATCGATTTTCTTATTATTAACTGGGAATATTACGAATATTAAAAACGTTAATACGAGAATTAAGTAATTGAGTTCTAATAGCAATTATAGTGTTAAAAAGTTTTAATAATAAACATAACGAAAATCTATTAAACGAAATTATCAACATATTTAATAAAATAAACCGTAATTCGGAAAATTGGAAAAGTTTTATACAAATTTATTAATGGATAACTAGGCAGCCTAAGATTAAATGTCAGCGATATGGGTATTATTATATATATCTCATTTTTCCTAAAAAAAAACAAATCAAGTTCTGTAAAGAATTACTTACGAAATAATATATGCTATAAGAAAGTAAATTAAACGGATTTAGTAATTAATAATGAAATCTTTAATATAATTATAATATATATATAATTTAAAATAATCCTAAAATAATTATTATATAGTTTTTTATTAGTAAGTTTTTATTAAACTTTTCTTATCTTTAGTTTTTTTCTCTTTTTTAAGAGATAATAATTTTGAAATGATTTTTATTTATTATAATTAAAACTCAACATTATTTAAAATACTTAATTTTAATCAGATTTGTTTTAATTAATTACGTCGTATTTCAGCATTTGCCTATTAGGGGTTTTCTAAATAAATATTTCCGAGCTATAATATTATTTTACGGTAACGGCTTTAAACAATTAATAATAAAAACATATATAAAGCATATACGGATATATATTAACGCAGTTATTAAATATGGACTGAAGGATATCCTTTTAAAATTTTATATATTAATTAATTATAACGTTTAGATTACGTTTTATTTGGCATTTGTGTTTCAAAAAATTATTATTTATTAGATTAACCGGAAATAAAAAAGGCGTTATCATTTAATTACTATCCAACTTTATAATATCAAATCGAATAAGTCTAATAGCGACACATTATTATATCGGTTAAAAAAGTTAAGAATAACTGATCAATTTGGTATTCTTATTGCGGATAATAATTTTGGTATTAGATAAATAATTATGCAAAAATAGTTCCATTAAAAGTTAGGCAATAAATTCTAATAGGTAAACGAAATTCGGCATTATGTATATACGTCGTATGTTTTATAAAAGGTATTTAATAACGTTTTTAAGGCACATGACATAAGATTACCGAATAAATTTGAAAAGGTTTTGGGCAAATAAAATAAAAAATTTAAATTTTTATCGCAATAAAGCAAAAATCTTATTAATCCAGAAAAGGAATATATGATCATATTAGTACGTATCTTTTAAAATAATTATAAAATAAGTATTTAATTTTTATAATTACACATACTTATTATCTGGATTTATTTCGACTCCGAAAAAAAACCCTTTTTATAAATTTAATAAAATTTATTTATAAATAAGATTATGGATTACAAAAACATACTTTAAATAATTCGTAACGTCTATGGCCGTTAAAGTTCGGTATTTTCTTTTATTACGTACCATAAAAATATATCCCGTAATTTAAAAATTTATACACAAATATTCATTATTAAAAAAGAGTTATATATTGCCTTTTAACGATTTCAGATTTATTCGTTATTTGATTAATATCTCCGAATATTTTATCTTGATAATGAATAATTTCGGATTTTTCCAGAAAAACTATATTTTCAATATAGTAGACGGATACAAAATTATGCTTAAGCATTTACGTAAATACGAAAAGCATATCGTTAAGGCTTATTAAAAATATTGCCCGGATAAAGAACTAAAAAATGGAAGGGATGGAAAATGGGAAAAAACTAATATATTTAAGTTCATTAATCGAATACTAATATGGTTATGACTATTATAAAGAAGTACTAAATGAGCAATTTTAAAATTTCTTAAATATTCTACTAGGTTATTTACTAATAATCGCTTATTAATTTATTTTTCCGTCTTAATTTACTTATTATTAAGCAATACGGCTAATAAATTTGGTAATTACTTTAATAATTTACAAAACTATTTCTAATTGGATTTATTTATTAATATATTTTATAAGAAAACCGTTACATTCTTTAAGCAAATATACAAAAAGTATTAGAAAAAATATGATAAACGGAATACATAATTTATTATACGTATTTTTATTTTAAATTACGGAAACCTACAGAAATCTTTTTATTAAATTTAAATTTTAAAAAATGGGGTTCGGTATACCGTATTAATAACAATTCGTAAAAGAATATTATTAACGATTATTTTTAATACGAATTTAAGTAATTTAATTAATATTTTAAAAGTTATTTTTTTAGTTATATTATTTAGTTATCCGTTTAAACAAAACCGTTTTAACATTATAATAACGGATTAATAACATATTTTCCGGTTTTATATATTTTGTGCCTCATTTATTACATATTTAATATTTTTTCGTATTAATAGAATGTATTTAGAATTTTGTTTAATTAGAATACTATTTTAACGATTAAATAATATAATTGTAATAATTTAAATTAATTTTAATTGTATCATTTTATATTCGAATTAAAATATTTGATTTAAATAATAATATTACATACGATAATAACGAACCTGTCTATGTGCAAAAATAATTTAAAAAACGTAAGAAAAGCATGCACGAAATATTCCAAATTCGGTTTATCGAAAACTTAAGAAAATTGCAGGATTAGTATAACCTATTACCAAATAAATTTTACGGGATATTAAATAATGATTTAAAAAATCCGGATAAAACCGAAAATAACGAAGACGAAAATTAAATATTCCGAGAATCTCCATATACTGATTGGATTACTAAAGTAAGCAGATTTTAACATAAAGAAATTGCATTTCAGGACTCATTTCGCAGAAAAAAAAGGCCAATTAATGTTAAAAATAAGGGCGTTATTAAAAGACAGGCGAATAAGATTTCGAAAAATCAAATTTTAACGATTATTTCAAACCGGCCGTTTTTCCGGAATAATTTAAATGTATCGTCATAATTATAATAAACCAGGCCCGTAATTATTATATTAAGGCGATAAGCAATATAATTAATATATTCGTAATTTGTAGAGGCGGATTCAATTAAATATAAAGTTGGTTTTCTTTTCTTTTTTATTTATTCTGTATTTTTATTATATAATACATAAATTTTTATTACAAAACATATTTTTATATAAATTAAAATTTAAGTAATAATCGTAAAATAATAATATTATATATATTATTTTATATCTTATTTTTCAAAACAAATCGTTTATACTTATATTTAAATAAAAATTTGCGAAATATTTACTTATTATTATACGGTTATTATAATTAATAATCTTACGCCATTATAATAACAAATTTAATTATAATAATAAAGTTTTACTAAAATAATTATAAAATAATTATTTGTTAATAATTTAATAACTGCAATAATGGCCAAAATGGCGAACATTAAGTAAACGGTTCGCCAATTAATCCTGGAATCAAAAAAACCACCTGACGTTAAAAAGAGAATCCATCGTATTATAAAATATCCTTCGGCTAGGAAAATAATGCCTAAGCGCCCGGCTGGGAAAATAATACTTAAGGGCCCGGCTTTTTTTAAAAGGCGAAAAAGATACGTTTTATTTGGCAATAAGGTTTTTTTAAAAAAATTAATTTTAAAATAATCTTAATATACATAGCCGCCGTTTTACGTAAATTCTAATGATATTAAATAAATATAAGTTATTATTTTAAAAAACGCTTTTTAAACGTTTCATAAGGGAAATTTCGTAACAATTTAAAACTTAATAGCGATTCTAAATTTTTGCTATAAGCGTTATACAGAAAATAGCAGAAATCATGCTAATTAAGTTATTTAAAGATAAATAATATATAAAATAATCTTAACATAATGTAATTTTTTATTATAATTAATTTATACTTTATATATACTAAACGAATTATTATTTAATAAAAAGATATATAATTAGTTAAAAATATTTTAAGTTATTATTAAAGCTTAACAGAACCGTAGATGAAAAATGCGGTTCCCGATAAAAAAACCTGGCGTTTTATTAGGTAAAACTTATAACCAGAGTTTTAAACGTACTAAAAAAAAGAATGCGCAAAATAATAATAATAATAAATCTTAAACGAGATTTAGACTTAGTTTAAAGAAAAATCGGCGTTATTTGATTTTATGATACCTAAAGAGTTTTGTGTAGTTTAGCTGCAAATTTTTTAATATTACCATTTTTACCGGATTATTTCAGATTATTTTAAATTATTAAAGCGATTTGCTTTATATGTAAATTTTTTACCTACTGGGTACCCGTGGGTCCTTGGCAAATCCGATGGGTATCCATCAGGACCCATGGGTCTTCGTGGGTCACCCACGGGTACCCATTCCCTCACCCTAGCTGAGGGGGCGTTAGTAGACCATAGTATGAGTGAGGCTTAAGGAGTGGGGACTTGGAGAAGCCTCAAGAGGGGGGAGCGACTCGACAGGGCTCGCACGACTGCCAGACGTCGCGGAGAGGAGGAAAGGGTCCGAGGTGCTGTTAGATGACCGCAGCCCTCCCTCGAAACGCATCAAGAGAGTTGTGGTGCGAGTGCCCTTGTCCTCCATACACGGTCAAGTTTTTGGTAAGCTCATCCCTTTAGGAAACGCATTAGAAGATAATGTCCAGAAGAACCTAGAAATAGCTAAAAAATAAGCCAGATTCGCCGGGGGACGCGTCGTTATCGGGTCCACGTCAGAGCCCGAGATACGCAGCTTCTTTTCGTTCGGTTAACTCCCATGGTTTAATTTGTCGACGTTCATTTACCAAGTGGCGTACCACGATGTGATGCACTTTCACGCCGAGCTAACCTTTAACCACTCCGACATTTTGAACGCTCCTCGACAGAGGGATGGGTCTTCCCAAGCGAAACTCAGACGACACCATTGCGTATAGCTTTCATTCTCGGTCAAAGTCGAACGCCTTATCCATGCTCAAAAAAGTCGCACCTGAGACCCGCGATAGAGAACATGATTCCGCCGCCGGCATGCTCCTTAGAAATTCCGTCTCGGAGGCTGAATCGGCAAGGCTAAAGGTCCTGTTGTACCAGCTCTCAAATAATATGGAGCTTGCCCTAGAGCTTCGGGAGGGGCCGACTGACGCTCAAGTCGTCGCGATGCTAAAGCCAGTAGCCCGAAGGTATACCGAGTGGATGAGGTCACTGCTGTAGTCGAGCAGCCAACAGTTGCTGCAACCAAAGAAAATCTTTTTGCGGTCGCGATGCGCTGCCTCGATGTTGAACTCGCTGACCAGCTCTTGGTCGCTGGTGAAAATCCGAACATGCCCATCGACGAACGGCTCCCGAAGTCAAACTCTCTGTCCCGAGAGGCAGATACAACTAGCACATCTGCTGGTCTTCCAATCGCGATATTTGTACACCTTTGATGCAGGCGGTCTCAGCCCGTAAGGTCGGCCTTGTCAAAGTACTGATCCGTGCTGGAGCTAAGGTTGACTTGATCCTTCAAGAGCATGACCTTTCTCAGTTGGAACTGACCTGGGAGGCTGCTGCGCTGAGTGCGAATGAGTTGGCCTTGAGCACGGTCAGCGAACTCGTCGCGAATGGCGCTACCATTGACAGAGCTGCAGACCTGTCTCGCCTCACGGCTCTGCTCCTAGCTGTAGCGTCATGGAACGCCGATCTCGTTGATTTCATCCTCGAAAGCGGCGCCGAGGTCGATAGACAATACCGTCCACCGGACGCAAAATCTCTTAAGCTTAAGATGACCCCCCCATCCGCGTTCCACCCCATCAACGCTCCACCCAATTTTGAAGCCATCGCCACAACAACCCCTCTATACAAATAACAATATTTTAATAACTACTTAATCAATTAATTCCATGTTAAATAAAGCGTATAATAATGTAATCCAGTTTTACTTTATTATTTTTTTTTGTTTTCGGAAAGTTCGTTTTGCTATTAATTTTTTCAAATAACGATGAAACGTTTTTTCCTAAAGGGTTTTTAGCCTTACTTTTATTTTTTTAACCGAAATTATTTTTACGAAGTTTTTATTTAAATCGGGCTATACTGTTTTTACGTTTTTTGGGCTTTAATTTTTTAATGGTTACAATTAATTAGTTATTATCAACTTCGGCGACGGAAAACTTAGCAGTTTTATCGTTAAAGACCTTAGCGAATTTGTAAAACAAAAGGCGTACGGTAAAATTCCCGTACGTTAAATTAATTTTACTAGAGACTTTTCGAGCCGGGTTAATTTTCTAGAAGATTTGGGCGTTTTAATACTTAAAGCAACTATTTGGCCAAAACTAATCAAGGCGTTTTAGAGTACGAATCGATTTTAGGACAGGTATATTTTTATCGTTTTTTCTCCTGACGTACTTATTTTTTAACACCTTTTTTAAATTAATTAAACGTAAACCTGTTACTTTTTAACTTTTTATAATATACTTTAAAGTTATTATAATTTTTTCTTACGTTTTTAAAAACGCTTAAAGAAAATTAATTTTATTTATCACCTCGACAGCTCGCTCATATTAATGTTTGCGGAATTAATAATAGTATTTCCGTTTTAAAGTAACAAATACACTTATATCAAAAGGTAAGAAAATATAAGAAACCTAAATAAGCAGAAAACTAATATATATTTAACTTTAGAAATATATTTATGTAAACCTTTCGATAATGTAGTTATTATAGCCGTGAATTATTAATAATTTTCATTTATCCGAGTCCTTTAGTTAAATATAAGGGATAAAGATTTTACGAAATTACTTTAAGCCGATTTCAATATTTGTTTAACCGTTCTTTAACGTAATAAAATATGAATTTTCGATTATTTTATCGTTTAAGAAAAAAATATAATTAGGCGTTAATATCGTTAAAGATTACGAAAAATAATAATAAACGCTCGTCAACATTAATATACGTAATTATAATAATTTATCCTCTTTAAACGTATATTTTTTTAAAAAAATCAATTTTTTTCTAAAAACTTCTTCGAAAACCAAATAATTTTTACTTATATTTTCTATTATTTTAATTTCGTTTACGTTATACCGGTTTTTTCACTTAATAATTTTAATTTCCGATAAAATCAAACGTTTGAATAAAACTTAAATAAAGGCCGAGAAAATGTTATTTTAACGTTTATAATTAATCGTCGTACTTTTAAAAGTTCTAATTTCAGAATAACGATGTAAAAATCGGGTTATCTAACTTTTTTTTAAGCGTTTAAGGTTACCGTTATTTATTAAGAAACGTTATACGTATAAACGAAATTGCGAATAAAATAGGACATAATCTAATTAACTTTATACGATAACTTAATAAGTTAAAACTTTTTCCTAGATTCATAATAATTTTTGGCGATTTTTATCGATTTTTTTTCGTCCGTATACCTTAAATACTGAATTGGGGTAGGGGGAGAATTCGTCTTGATCAGTGCGGATGAACAAGCTATGTCACGATACGGAAAGAGATTGTCGAGATGAAAAACTTAATCCGATTATATTAATGGTGTTGAACCTCGATAACTGAAGTAGCAGAAAACATGCTAAGTGGTAATGGCCTTGGATAATGCCTAGGAGTTGAACCCATGGCGAAAAAGAACTCCTTAATATACATATGAGACCCGGGCTTTCTGATCAGCCGAGTCTGATCATGGGCGTAACACCCTGCCCCACTTCAATACGGCATAAGATATATCTTTTATTAACCTAATAGCCTTTAAAAGTTAAACGTAAGGACTTTTTACGTATTATTTCGTTAATCGTTTAGGCTATACGGAATTAAGCTAAAAACAGCATATCGTTCGAAAACGCAAATTTTAACGAATAAGAATTTTTTTAATTTTTAAAAACGTTATTAAGAAGCTTTTTATAGGGAAAAAATTAGTAAATGGACTAACGCGCAACGCGGTTATGGAGTGGCCCGTTGATGGAGTGGAGCGCGGATGGGGGGGTTATCTTAACCCTTTCCAGGTAGCTTTGCTCAAAGCCGACATACGCACCCTCGACATGTTGACGAGATCACACAGGTATGTTGTTGCGACGTCGTGGTACTTCAACGCTCCAATCCTCGCCATCCGCTCACAAGACGGAGAAGATGCTTCTCTATCTTCGTAGATAAGGGGTCGATGTTGCAATTCCATTCCAGGGAAAAGAAACCCCTTGACGATGGCCCTGTTCGCCAAGGAGTTCGATCTTGCACGCCAGCTCTTGGACCTCGATGCTTCATCCGCCCCCAGTCCCGTGCTAAGATCATATTCTGCGGGGGCCTGCGCCTATCACGCTGAGGCATGTATGGCTAATGTTCCAATGATAGATCTCCTGTTTCACCAACGCGCTTTTGTCAGCAATACCCTCTCATTCTCAGAGTTCTCAGATGTGTCAAACCTGAAAAATGTGAGGCCCCACACTAGGCGGGACATTATCAGGTCTTAAATCTCACAAGATGTGAAGTTGCTGGTCGAAATCTTCACTACACATATATGTCGCCATAACACTAACTGAAAAGCCCTGAGAAGCCCTTTGCAAATCACTCTTGGGATGGAACGAGTCAAAGCAGGTATGCACCTAATCGACCGAGGAAGCGCTCTTCTAGGCGGGGAGCTCATTATGACCGCTTGGATCCACGATGTTGACCTTGTCGTGAGACTTATACGTTATGGAGCAAGATACAGTGGCACGTGGGCTGGGAGACTGCCGTTCAAGCGGCGCTCAGCTGGAGCAATAGACACATTGCCGCTAGATTTTTCCATGCCCGGCTACATAATAACTGGTGTCGAATATGCTCAAGATTTGATGAATTGATGCCCTGAGCTGACGTACGTGATCCTTACCAAGACATGTTCGAAAGCCTGGATCCAGGCTGGATCCAGCCTGGGCCCCAGGGTCAGAGACCTCTCGAAGCGGCCCGCCTGACCGGGAACACAGATACAACAGTGAGCCTACTGTCTCGGGACGAGGTACGATATGATCCAGGCACCGTCTGTGCCGCAAGTTGGAACACCGTTTCGACGCGCCGGTATGGCCTCGTGGAGACACTTTTCAGACATTGCAAGTCTTCCGTTATCGATGAGTTTGAAGCTACTGTGTTGGATATTGCAGCAAGATACGAGAACGTATACCTTTATCTCCTTGCTACTCGAAGTGATATTCAGCCCGGGCCTGCGTAAGCAGTTGACCGCTGTCCCTTATTGGAAAGGGGCAGTTTCCGATTGGAACGTTTTGGGGGATGCTGGTGGCGTAAGACCAGGTCCTTTAGGAGATCTCCGCTCCATACCGCGACCGAAACGAGGAACTCATCGATTGTGAAGTCTATACTCGCCCGAGACTTCGAGCCCGACGCAGAATGCTTTCTTCACACGATCAGTCTAAGCACAAACAGGGACGGCGCCGAAATTGTTAGCTCTATCTGGACGGCGAAGCCTCATTTGGATTATGGCCCAGCATGCGCTGGCAAGGCCTCCGAAGCAGCAATTGAAGCTAGAGGCATCGACTACATCAGGAAACTCATCGCAGTCGGCCTCGACCTTGATAGTCGGATAGCAAAAGGCTGGTCGCCGCTGCAGTTATCCGTTCAATAAGATGCGTGGAATCTATCCGGGTCCTGATACACGCCGGAGTTGCTGTAAATGCACTCCCAGCGCCCCTTGCGGGGGCAACTGCTGCCCAGGTAGCTGCGATCATGGGATACACGGGGATTATGCGTTTCTGAGAGCTTGGGGCCGACATTAATGCACCCGCGGTGCCGACAAGTGGAAGAACAACTCTCGAGGGTGCGGCCGCGTGCGGGAGTCTAGACATGGTCCAGTTGCTTCTGAACGAAGGTGTGACAACAGAAGGAGACGGGAGGAAACAGTTCGTCCGGACAGTCTTAGTCACGGAAAACGAAGGCCAGTCACTGTTGCGAAGATATTGAGAGGATATCGGGAATGGACTGACAGGGACGCTGCCGTGTTGGGGGTTGAAGAACCCTTGTGTACAGTGGCTTGAACTAAGGGAAGTTACTGCGGGGAGGGCCGATAGTCTTAGAGATGTCTTGCTGAAAATCACTTTTCCCAAGAGTCGTGGGTACAGGAGTCGCTGCGGGCTACATCAGGGTTCGCTCAATGTATTCTTATTACTCATTTAAAGTTGCCTCTTATTATACAGCAATGCTCTAGATCTATCTGGAAAGGCAATTACCGCCCGGTATATCTCTTCTCCAACGCCCTCAGCGGAAGGTAAAGGAATGCTGTCACGGCAAAGGCCATCTCGAATCCGATGTCCGCCGTCTTCACCGCGATAGGACCGTTGTACCACATCTGATTCATGCACGGGATGACGAGGGCGAAACTGAGAGTTGCCGAAGTCAGCGCAGCAACGCCGAGCGGCAACCTTGACGTGCAATTCCAGGCGTCGTGATCATACGTCTCGTATCTGCCTCTACGGAAAGCGAGGTGCTCGACGATGACCACCGCCACGAATGCAGCAGACCAATACGCTATCATCGCGATGAAGTTCTCCAGGTTGAGGAAGAAGTCGGTGGCCGCTCTTATACTCACGGGGATAACACTGGACATAGGATTAGTGCCTGCATGGAGAAGCCAGGAACATTCGCATAAGCGCACAGCGAGATAGGTGACTGGACGCGGGGCGGATGATCGACGAGAGGCTACGTATCGAAAGTTGACTTACATGGCAGTGATGACGATAGAGTAGAGGTAGCGCGGCACGACGACCAACTGCGGAATCAGAATCTGAAAGTTGAGGCTTATCGAATACATCGTCGCCGAGACGTTGCCGAGAAGCGTCAGTGAGAGTATAACAAGCACGAACTTTCCGAACCCGCCCGCCGGCTCTAGTACAGCTCCGAGGACACCCCCCACGGTATGACCCTCGTAACCTGCTGCCCATTCGGGTACGCTCGACACGGCGCCGCCGATCGCAGCGCCGAGAGTGAGAAGAAGAACAGGCGGGATTACAAGTCCCGCGTAGCCATACAAGAATAACCTCCAGCTAGACGACGTCAGGGTAATGGTAAAGTAACAACTAGTGGAGAAGCTAACTTACGACGGGAACTTGGGGTTGAGATACGTCGTGAAATCAGAAGCGAGAGCGGCGTAGGGGATCATGTAAGACGCTATGATCATCCCAAAAGAGAGCACAGCCTTCGCAGTCATCGGGGGGGCATCTACTTGTTCCCTGAAATGCGAGCCGCCACAACCGGCGACGATAGCGAAGCAGATCAGGGCCGGTATGTAAGCGAACTGCTCGTACTGGTGAAGGACATCGTAGCCGCAGAAAGAGATGAGAAGCGCCAGCAGTCCGATGATGACTATCCCTACCGCCTCGGAAACACTTCCATCGCGGACGGCTGAGAGGCATTGCCCACCGACGACACAGGTGATCACGCAGAACCCGGTAAGAGTCGCCAAGTTCAGGATTACCGGTACTGACACGAGGTACCTGCCGAAGCTGTATCGGGCCTGTATCATCTGCCTAAGGCCGGTTTTCGGCCCCAGGGTGCCGAGATAGACGGGGATCGCGGCTGTCAGGAGACTGAAGAACAGGATAACTAGAGCACAGTCTCGCAGACGCAATCCATACGTCGGACCGAGCATACCAAACGTAATGCTTTGGGGTTGAGTTAGCTCACACCGAGTCTCAAAGCTGACCTCTTTCAAAGAACTGAGATATGCACGCTTGATGGTTGTCATGTGACGTACGGTAACAGATTGATGTTCATGCAAGCCCATATCGAGAAATAGCTGGAGTACCGGGTGGAGGTTCGTTCCTCCAGGGGTACGGGAAGGACGCCTCGAATCTCGACGGGGCTAGCGTGGACGGCCTTGTCTAGTATATCTCGCAAACGTCTGGGGATGCCGGGCTTGGGTTTGGCAACCTTGTCTTGACCACCAGACTTCTCCAGACCCTTTACCTCACCCGCCGGAGACCTGGTAGTCTCGCCATACTGCGAAGTCATCGCTGTCTTGATAGCGAAGTGGTCCTCCCCCCTCGACGACAAAGAACGAACCCTAGCAGCCGGAACAGCCCTGGATAATGCACGATGGATGAATAGCTAGGTGTCGGTGCCGGATCCGAGTGAGTTGCGACCTCTAACTGCGCAACTCAAGCCACCGGTGATGACGATAACCCGATCAAGTGATGATGGGTTGCAAGTCAATTTCAGCCTGTCGAACCCCAAAGACTCAGGAACGAACAGAAAGCCTCTCGGATGAGGAAGGAGGCACGCATTTTCACTCTTGGCCTGCACCAGTACCGACTCACTTATTTGTGGTGGGCGAGTCTAGATCACCACCAAGAAAAGTTTTCGATACAGTAAGCTCGTAGGCTAAGGCTTATTCGTGTCACTGTGGGGTAGGCGGGATCTGTCTACTTATGGCCCCGTTCCTCGACATCCCGCACTGTGTATACTAGCTTCCGTTCTGCTTGATGTCGTGGCCATGTTGCTCCGTAACACGGTCCACATTTACCGATACCGATTAATCTGTCGGCCTGCTCGCTCAACCTATCGGAGCCCCGACTCCGCTTCGCTCGCTTATTATACCGCTTGATGCATGTAAGCCGCATGCCGGATCGGTCCGCCGATGTGGATGAGCAACTCTCCGTTGACCCTATTGGATGCGGTAATCCAAATCCCTTTGTACACGTTCAACCTCCTCGACTTTGTTTATATTCTTTGTTATGTAGTAG
Source organism: Monosporascus cannonballus (assembly GCA_004154925.1). Classification (NCBI taxonomy): domain Eukaryota; kingdom Fungi; phylum Ascomycota; class Sordariomycetes; order Xylariales; genus Monosporascus; species Monosporascus cannonballus. The sequence continues at coordinate 51,410 of QJNS01000231.1, forward strand.
CCAGCATCCAGCAGCTGGCTGCAGTGGCGTTTTCGCCTTGCCGTATCTTGAATCGTCAACTACCTTGTCGCACCCCGTTTTACGATAGGGGCCAACGAATAATATGCTATCCGCGTATGACCAAGGCCCCAATTCAACCACCACCTCCGTGCAGATTCGGTTACGGTGTCGTACAATGATCCCGGTTTGATGCGCTGAGCCTTGCTATGTTTATGTTCCCCAAGTCGTCATCACGCTCCGAACTCGGCGGCCCCCACGGTTTATGGCGAAGCTTAGCGAGTGCACCCCCTAGAGAAACCGATGGAATTGAGAATATCTCATTTGTCAGTCTGTCCCTCAAGGTCTCAAACTTTTCTTCCGCCTTGCACTTTCCCCCCGCTAACTGAGCAGGCATTTCTAATTCTGCACGTGGGGGTGCCTAGCATCATATATTCCGCTGACGCCAAAGGGTTAAGGAACACATTCACCCAAGATAGACTGCGACGCCGAACTTATTATTAACACGAAGCTCGATTGGTAAAAGTTGAGGGCTTCAAAGCCTGTAGCAGTTCCATGGTTCTCACGGCAGCCGAAGAGCAACACACTGGAGGTGAGAATAAATTTCTCGCATCCGTCGCGTGCATATATCAAGCTGCGGCGGAAGACAAGCAACCGCTAACCGGCCTTCATTCCCATCCGATATCATCAAATCCGGGGATTATCAAACCCGTTGACTGCCTTGAGGAGGCCTCGGCAGTAGAGCCTCATCGTTCACTTCTATTGAGCTGATACACCGATTTCGGGCTAATGAACCCCAAGCGACTAACCACCAAGGCGTTTTATGAGCCAAGTGGGCAACCAACGGCCTACCCCGATGACCCTGGTATTTGGGGCCCCGCATTACAGAGTTCGGGACTGGTCATGTCTGGAGTTGCCAAGTACCAAGCCGCGCTATAAACATCCGAGTTTGCAGTCCTGTCAGAGATGGATTGGGACGGTCCGCGAATCCTGGCCAATGAGGCTATTCCCGAGCCATCGGCTAATTAGAAACCCGCTTATCGCTGTCAACACGCCCAGTACCAAGGCCTCTCAAAGTGAAACCCATTTAACCAGACCTCCCTTTGCAACTTTGCCAAGTGCACTCACAAGCCCGCCATATAGCGACAATACTATTTAACCTGTGCAAGATCCCACGTAATATCTCGTATTTCGTATATTGTCTCGGAAGATGGAAAGCGCCTGAAGATTGCCCTTTTTGGCAGTACGTGCACGCACGTATTTCACTGTGGGATATGGCCATGCGGATCACCAGGCTCGCCGGTTGGGGCTTCTCGTTGCCCACCGGACTCGACTCGTCTCGATGAGTATATATGCCGCAGGGGCTCCGGCCCTGCTTTTTGTTGCGTTCGTGTTCGCGATGCATATGCCAAAGTACCACTGCGACTCCATACTGCGACTCTATTCGGCCGACGTAGCCCCCAACGAATAATATGAAGCTCTCTCCAGTTGCGGCGCTGGCCTTTGGCGTAGCTGCTGAGGCGCACTGTATCTTTCAGGTGGGTCGGCGCCAGATGAGCCGAGATGGCAGACCTAATTTGCTAACGCGACACTAGAAAGTCACCGTCAACGGGGCAGACCAAGGCTCGCTCGTCGGCCTCCGCGCCCCGAGCAACAACAACCCCGTGCAGGATGCCACGAGCACCTCGCTGACGTGCGGTACCCCGGGGTCGACATCGAACAAGGTCATCGAGGTCAAGGCGGGGGATAGGATCGGGGCCTGGTATCAGCACGTCATCGGGGGCCCACAGTTCCCCAACGACCCGGACAACCCGATCGCGGCCTCGCATAAGGGACCTGTAACTGCCTACATGGCCAAGGTCGACAACGCCGCGACCGCTTCGGCACAGAGCGCCAAATGGTTCAAGATCTGGGAGGACACCTTCGATACGTCCACCAGGGTCTGGGGGGTTGACAACCTCATCAAGAACAACGGGTGGGTCAACTTCCCCATTCCCAGGTGCATCCCCGACGGGCAGTACCTCTTGCGGGTCGAGATTGCAGCGCTCCACTCGGCCTACTCCCAGAACGGCGTGCAGTTCTACACGTCGTGCGCCCAGCTCAGCGTCTCAGGGGGAGGCTCGACTTCGCCCAGCAAGACTGTTAGCATCCCCGGCGTCTATAGCAGGTCGGACCCCAGCATCCTCATCAACATCTACGGCCAAGCCGGAAAACCCGACAATGATGGGAAGCCCTACCCAGCTCATGGCCCGGCTGTCTTCACTTGTTAGAAGTCAGATATCGCTCTCGCGGCTCAGCCAGCATCTGATGGGGTGTCTTAAGAACAGCGCAAAGGTCGAAGCATAGTGGGCAAAGCGGCAGTCAATGAATAGGAGCCACCTGTGAGGATGCTAAATTAATGCAGAGAAAATCTATAGATGTCGGGTAGCAGCCTCAGCTGGCGAGCTGCTACCCTGTACACTAAAAGGAAATGCAGCGATTCTGACCATCGTAACCGAGCCTTCGTAACCGATCTTTCGTAACCGAGCCTATAGTAACGAATCGTGGTCCGAGGCTATACGACGGGTTAACCATCCTCAACAGTGGGATGCATGACCGAGGGGCACCATCCATGCAGTGGTACCGGCACGCTGGGTTCCGCATTATCCGTATCCGTATGCATGTCTTCACGCCTTGGCTCGCTCCCTTGGTTCGAGTCATCGAGTCTTGGCTCAGCCGTTAGTGCTCACGAAACAGACGAAGGCGTCTAGACGTTATCCCACATGCTCGGGTCAAAGTAATAGTAACCTTGGCGCTAGGCTTAAAATATCCAAAGGTAATCCTCAACTAAAGGCATTGGTAGATTATAAATGGATGATAATTGCAGGGCAAAGGCCGCGGAAAGGTAAACGCAGACGCTTAGTAATAAAAGGGCTCGAGAGGATGAGCGCTAAGCCCCCTTTCCCTCATTTCGTTCCCGGTCCGGGAGGCATGGGACAAACGCGGGGCAGACGGAGCCGGGGTGGGCCGCGACGGATCTCATGACCATAAAAGAAGGGCCGAAAAGGGCTATCCGGGGAGGTTCGGTAGTTGACTAATAAATCCCCCGCAAAAGATCGAAGAGGTCACTCCAGACCGAGCCATAATAACGAGAAGGGTCAAAGAGATCCCCCAAGACCGCCCGGTGGTAATTGAGGGATCGAAAAGAGTAAGGGTGGAAGACCCCCTGACGGGTTAAGCATCGCGGGCCGATAGCGAGCAAAGAAACCCCGGAGCAATAATCTCGGCGCTGAATACAACAAAATCCGAATAGCTGGAATCCAAGGTCGCCTGCTTACGATTTGGCATAAATCATCCCTCTTGCCCTCCTCAGCATAGCCTCAACTGGATGGGACCCAGGCCAGTCAAGGCTCAACGATCATGGTGTCACTAATAGCCCTCCTCCCTTTCCTCCTCCAGGCCGGCGGCGCGTCCGCGCAGCGCTACACCCGGGAGACCTCCTATCCATCGCCGTGGGGTCCGGGGGTCCGGGATGGGACGAGGCTTACGCGAAGGCTCGCGAGTTCGTCAGCCAGCTCGCCCTCCCAGAGAAGGTCAACCTGACGACCGGCACGGGCCACCAGGGCGACCTGTGCGTCGGTAACACGGGCTCGGTGCCCCGGTTAGGGTTCAGACACTTCTGCCTGCAGAACGGCCCGAGCGGCGTGGGCTCCACCGACGGCAACTCCATGTTCCCCTCGGGCCTCACGGCGGTGGCAACATTTAGCCGCGACCTGCTGCGGAGGCGCGGATACGCCATGGGCGAAGAGCACCACGGCAAGGGCGTGGACGTCCAGCTCGGCCCCAAAGTGGGCCCCCTGGGGCGCGACCCCGCCGGCGGCCGCAACTGGGAGGCGTTCAGCCCGGATCCGTACCTGAGCGGCGTGGCCGTGGCGGAGACCGTCATCGGCACGCAGGACGCGGGGTGCGATAGCCAACGCGAAGCATTTCATACTAAACGAGCAGGAGCACTTCAGGAACCACATCAGCTCGAACCTCGACGACAAGAGCATGCATGAACTATATCTCTGGTGGGTAGTCCCTTGTCCTCGCCGGCGTGGCGAAGGGTGCAATGAACTAACGGGAATAGGCCGTTCGCAGATGCCGTGAGAGCTGGGGTCGGGTCGATCATGTGTTCGTACAACCGAATCAACGGCACCTATGCCTGCGAGAACTCCAAGACTCTGAATTACCTCCTCAAGAATGAGCTATCGTTCCAAGGGTTCGGTAGGTTTGCACTATGCAGCGTCAGATCGTCCCCGGGTCATCTTCTGACCCCGCACAGTCGTATCCGATTGGGCCGCTCAGCATAGCGGCGTAAACAGCGCGCTCGCTGGTCTCGACATGACGATGCCCGGAAGCGGCTCCAACAAGCCTTACAATTCCTACTGGGGCGGCGCACTGACCGAAGCGGTACTCAACGGCACGGTCCCCCAGTGGCGGCTGGACGACATGGTCGTCCGTATCATGGCCGCATACTACGAGGTCGGCCGCGATAAGACGCGAATCCCCGTCAACTTCTCCTCGTGGCTCAACACAACTACAGGGTATCGTCACCTGGCCGCCAGGCGGGACAGCACGACCGTGAACCACCACGTCAACGTGCAGGGCGATCACGCCGAGCTGATCCGCGAGATCGCGGCCAAGGGCACCGTGCTGCTGAAGAACGAGAACGGCGCGCTCCCGCTGAAGAAGCCGTCGAGCATCGCCGTGATCGGCGAGGATGCGCAGAGCGACCCCAACGGCCCCAACGCATACCTGCACAAGCACTGCACCGCAGGGTCCTTGGCCGTGGGCTGGGGTTCGGGCGCCGCCGATTTTCCGTACCTGATCGCGCCGGCCGATGCCCTGAAGAAACAGGCCGAAGCCGACGGGACAGCCTTCACTAACGTGGAGGGCAACTGGGATCTTGATGCCGCGCGCGCCGCTGCCCGTGATGCCCAAGCCACCGTCGTGTTCGTGAACGCCAACTCGGGCACGGGCACGGTACTCACGACCGGCAACTTTGGCGATCGGGGCAATCTCACCCTCGGCAACGGTGGCGATAGCCTCATCGCGGCCGTCGCCTCCGTAAACAGCAACACGGCCGTCGTGATCGACTCCATGGGCCCCGTGCTGATGGATCACTTCAAGACGCACCCGAACGTGACGGCGATCCTATGGGCGGGTCTCCCGGGTCAGGAGTCCGGCAACTCCATCACCGACGTGCTTTACGGCAAAGTGAACCCCCAGGGTCGGACTCCGTTCACCTGGGGCAAGGCGCAAAGCGACTGGGGCATCACGACGCTCGTCGAGTCGGACGATAAGATGCCGGAGACGGATTTCGACGGGGGCGTATTCATCGACTATCGGCACTTCGACAAGGACATCGAGCCGAGCTGGGGGTTCGGTTTCAGACTGAGCTATACGAATTTCACATACTCGGTCTTGGATATCAAGGCTACCGGCACGCCCGACTACGAGCCGGCGACGGGCGAGACATCACCCGCGCCGACGTTTGGAAAGGTGGACAAGAACCCCGCCTCCGCAATGCCGCCGCCTGACTTCGAGGGGCTCCCCAAGTTCATCTACTCCTGGATCAATGACACCCACATCCCGAGTTGTGGAAGGCCTAAGCTGCCCAAGGGTAGCCGGGATGGGTCGGCCCAGCCCCTGCTCGCCGCCGGCGGGGCTCCCGGGGGAAACCCGGGTTTGTACGAGACGGTTTTCACCGTTACCGCCTCCGTCGAACACCGGGCCGCTTCAAGGGACCGAGATTCCACAGCTCGTAAGTCGATTCACCTCAGCTCCCGTCCGGCACAGGGTTGTTACTAACGCATATCTCGCTAGTATCTCTCTCTTAGCGGGCCGGACGAACCCAAAGTGGTCCTCCGCGGCTTCGAGGAATTGTCGCTCGAACCCGGCGAGGCGAAGACGGTGACGTTCAACCTGATGAGAAGGGATATCAGCAACTGGGATGTCGTGTCGCAGAACTGGGTCGTGACGCCGCACAAGAAGACGGTACACGTTGGTGCCAGCTCGCGCGATTTCAGGTTAGAAGGCGAGCTTCCCCCCGCGGCTTGAAGCGACCCAGGAGTGTAAAATAGGTATAAAGTGTAAAATAGAATACCTTAATATTGTTCTGTCTCACGATGAAGGATCGACGGGCGTTCGGTCCTGATCTATCGATGGGTCTTATGGGCCGTGGGAGGCGTCCAATAGGGGCGTAAGAAGCTTTCCCCGGCCGTTCGCCCTTGTCAGCCTGGAAAGCCAAGACTTGCGTTCCCGTTAATGAGAGCTCAGCGAAATTTTAAGGTTTCGGTCGTACCTAGGCTCAGATGCATCTGATGGAGGTTGTTGCAGGAAGTTACCAGCAAAGAAGACGATGATATGGAAGGTGGAAAAGCTAGAGAGTTGAGTGACAGAGGAATGGCGGAGATCGATGCACGCACAGACCATTGACGCTTCAATCGCAGGTCTCGTATCCCGTACGAAATACGAAGTACGCGAAGGTTGATGGAGTTGCAATTCCTGTGGGTAGTTCTTCACATTAACCATTGGGCTTCGGGAGCGCTATCACGGTGTTCCCAGAATTTCGCATCGTCGTATGTCATCAGATCACGCGACGGCCCAATCATGGAACTTCAAACAATAACCTTAGGGCATATAAGAGCAACGGTTGTCCGGCCAATCCGAGATTTTAGGGGGAAACCTGGTACGATATTTGTTCCTTTGCTATGGTATTTGTTTCCGCCAGATCCGACACAACGAAGGCCGATAACGGCTATTGGGGGTAGTTGAACCATGAATTCCACTCCATAACGCGTCAGAGATCTTTCGACTCTAATCAGGGAAAGCCGTCAACGTCTTTATCCCCAGATCCCTCTACCAAGTCTTGGTGCTAACATGAACCATCTCTATCCCCTTCAGACCCTCGAGTCCCCTTATGAGAGGGACTACCTTCTTGAAGTGCTCCGTCTCGCGGTACTTCATGTGCGCCTCGACGCTGTCCCAGCCGATGGCGAAGATGAAGGAGCGGCTCTTCTCTCCCTTGAACTCGAGTTCCTCGACCACCCACCCTAGGGCGATCTCACCGGTGTGCCCCTTGGCGTTTCCGCGTAGCTGCCCCAGGAACTCCTGGACGTTCTTCGCCGTCGACGCCATCTGATCAGCCGTGAAGCCCTCGCCGCCGGGGAAGTACGCGTGCAGTAGCTCGACGACGGCCGTCTTGGCGCCTCCCTTACCCTCGGCATTGTGCAGCACGGGCGGGTGCTCCGGCGACAGCGAGGCGTGATACACGTTGGGGCTACCATCGAAAACTGCGTTGAGCTTCCCGAAGAAAGGTCCGAAGATGTCCTTTTTGGTGAAGGCGACGTGCGAGTCAATGGAATCCCACTCGATGAAGATGTAGTGAGTCTTGTTATCTTCCTCGAGCGCGGGCGAAGAATGTACGCCCTTGCAGCCGGGTTGTTGCAGGAGCGTCTTGCTAGCTTCCGAGAGCGTCCCTTGGTGATCCGAGTCTGCCAATCCTTCCTTTGGGGTGTAACGGAGAACCTCGGTGACCGGCGCCATGGTGTTCCAGTGGTGTGCTGTGAATCCTGAGGCTAGCCTGCCCTTCTATGCCGGGTAAAGTATGAGAGTCAAGTGAGATCTCAATGTTATTGAAGGCGAGTCAATGAGCCTCGGTTATGAGAACATTTGAAGGTTGGGAAGCTTACCGTCCGGTGTCTCTTTCCCTTTTACTGTCAGTGCGGGACTGAAAACGGATCCGTAAGCTAGTATATACCCAGTAGGTGGAGATCAGCTTTGAAATACTGGGATGCGCCAGCGCGGAAGGGCAGCGGTCTCTATTGCTACTTTGAGGATGCTCCTTCTCAAGCAGCTACCTAAATATGCTTCAGAACTTACGGTTTTGGCGGACACTTACGGAAGTGGCGTCATCGGGATAATCCGCTGATATGCCTACCTACATTTGTAACAGAGGTGGCGGAAGATGACGAAATGCCGAAGGGAGAGGACCCGCAAGTTCATTTGAAATCCCCGCAGCTATCAATGCCCTTTGCGACGGCATTAGCTGGACAGAGGTCAATGGTACTTCTCGGACGTTATCTAAGGTTACTTTATAGTATCACTTGGGTCCACCGGATGATGATTTTACGAAGCCATCTTGTTCTTGCGAATTCGGTGGCATCTGGCGAGCTGCACCTGGGTAGCTGACGTGGATAAAATGTTAAACGGTTGGTGATTATCTCCGCAATACCTTATCTCCGGCATGCGTTACGAACTCCGTCCACCAAGGCAAAGCCTTTCCCCTTAAAATGATTTGCCGTGCATACAAACACTTGCCCTTAACAGAGTGTTTGAACCGAGCGTTGAAGATAACCTAATCATTTGATGAAGACGGAATCATAACCTCCAACGGATTGTGAGAATACCCATGCCCTCTTTATATTATTCCACCCGTTGCCTCCATGTCGCAGAATCAACCCAACTGTGACAGCTTATTTATATAGGTGCCTCGGGACGGGGCTTAAGTTAAACCCGGCCGAAACAGCATCTCGTGGTACTTTCCTCGTAACAGCGCCCTACCCATAGGAACGTACAGCCGCTTTATCATCTTAACCTGTGTAGACATCCCGTGAGAACTGGCCTGTCGCGGAATCCAACTGGCGTCATCCCCTTTTTGGCCATATTCCAAGTGATATTCGTGGAAGGCGCGTCCGCGGCAAGGAGGTACGACTAGAAGGCAAAAGTCCCAGCAGCTTTAGGTCCCGTTGGGGGTGAGAACTTGGCGCCTCGCGCATCCAATTGATTGCAAGAATCGGAAGATCCTTTTTATCTGGTCCATTCTTCTGGGATCAAGTGAATTGCCCAACTTTGAGAAGGGCTTACCATGACGTAGCTCAGTCCTTTCTCCAGCGATGCCAAAGCGGGAAGTTTTCTCCTTGAAAGTAGCCCGGGGTAGCCTTGCTACGAGACTACCGGAAGTGGTTCTTATATACCTGTTGCCAGGGATATCAACGTACAATTGCGCCTTGTTAGAAGTCTCGGTTTTGAGGGTTTTCGAGATGGCTCGCTCTTAAGGGCTTGTGCCTCAGGGTTCGACAAATCCATCGGTACAGGAATATGGACGTTTGCTCTCAACTCCTTGCCGGATATGGGCGGTTTCTTCTTAACCAACGTTTGAGAAGCACCAAATTATTTGACAACATGCTATGCAATGCTTACGTTCAACATGGAAAGAACCTCTGTGGGTACGTCCGACCTCGGTATTGGATTCCGATCGGATCGGCTTCCCCGCATTCTCCTGTTCCATAACAAAGCATAATCCCCGCCTTCTGCTAACGATCAATCGGCCGAGATGTGCTGCTTAGCTTCGTTCGCGAATAAGATCCTCGTACCAGATTTACGATGTAAAATAGCAGGAAAGGATGCCATTAGCCGGGAGATAATAGCAGTCACGTCTCGCTACACTACTATAAATGATAAAAGTGGAATCCCAGGATTCGATCAGACATAGATATCCGTCATGACACCAAAGCCTCGACTAGAAGGCAAAGTCGCCATTGTGACGGGCGGAGCATCCGGATTCGGGCGCGGAATCGCCGCGAAGTTCGTCGAGGAAGGGGCCAGCGTCCTCATAGCCGACCTGTCCGAGGAGGCGGGAAAGGCAGCCGCCGCAGAACTGGGATGTCGGTTTGCGAAGGCAGACGTCACGAAGCGGGAAGACTGGGAATCACTGCTGTCCGTGTCACTCGACGAGTTCAAGCGGCTCGACGTCGTCGTTAACAACGCCGGCGCAAGCTACGCCAACAAGGCCACAGAGGACGTCACGGAGAAGGAGTTCGACCTCGTCGTGAACGTCAACGTCAAGTCTATCTACCAGTCTACGAATACCCTGCTCCCGTATTTCATGGAGAACAAGAAGCCTGGATGCTTCATACAGGTCGCGTCGACGGCGGGTGTTCGACCGCGACCGAGATTGACTTGGTACAACGCGTCGAAAGCCGCCGTCATATGCGCTACCAAGGTTAGACCACGTCTACTTAGCTCTGTGTTACGAGCTTGTAATCATCTTCGTGTTGCTGACTTGTTCCCTCTGATAGTCAATGGCGGTAGAGTACGGCCCTCACCAAATCCGATTCAACTCGGTGTCTCCAGTCGTCGGAAGCACGGGGATGTAAGTGTTACGATAGCTACGCGAACGATGAGCTGTGATTCTTGATCATTTCCCCTTTATTATGGATTTCTTGTTCTGTTTCGACCATAACGTTATTAACGTCCCAAACAGGACGCATCTCTTTATTGGAAAACCCGACACGCCGGAAAACCGGAAGGCTTTTGAGGCCGTGATACCCCTGGGCCGAGGATCCACTCCGGCCGACGTGGCGAATGCCTGCTGCTATCTAGCAAGCGACGAGGCTGCCTTCATCACGGGTGTCAACCTCGAAGTGGACGGCGGCAGGTGCGTCTGATTGTGCTCGATCGTTGCTGGGGGAGCTTTAGATAATGACGTGGGGTTCCGTTGAGGGATATTCGTAGCAGTCGTTGCCCAACGGTTGCTTATCCTCCGGATGTGATCCACTTTGAGCAGAATCCGTCATGGAAGAAGAAGCATCTGTTTCGGTATAAGGTTGGATGACGGCATTGTGGATCGTTTTAATATATCAGAGGCCCTTGGTTTCCCTGAGCCCTTGTGGCGCATAAGCCGGAGTTGCGGCAATCATCCTTGTTCGTAGCCTAAGTCTTGCTCGCCTATACGAAGCTACAGCTTAATATATTATGGCCGCCATATGTTGATCATGTCACCGTGTCCAAGGACACAGCGGCTCCATATATATGCGGCGATATAGCCCTTGGCAGCGTGCCGACCTGCCCATTCCTGTCTCCTTCCGGAATTTCCCTTTCGGGATATCGTTGTTCTCCACCACGCGGCGATCTTCTCACTGTCGTGTCTGTTGATCCTCTCCCATTGGACGCGCCGAATCTCTCAACGGCACTCACTCCGTGTGATTCCACGAGAGGGAGATCCGGGCCGTCGTCGTGGAGAGATCTCAAGATGCGCCAAGGATCGTCAGCGGTGGAAGAACAGCGTGGCAGATAGTTGCTAATTTTAGCCGGATCCGCACGGGCTCCTAGTGCTGTGAAGGGATGGCTGCCGGCTTGCTGGTCGGATATATCTTGAGACTGCTTCTTCCAGGAGATCTGCGAAACCTGGATCATTATCACTCCCTATATTCGCCTTTCTCGCAGTCGCCCTACCAGTTAAACTCACCGCTGATCCATATTGCCCAAGATGAAGAGCTTCGCCGGCCTCCTTGCTGCCGCCCTGGCGGTTGCTCCCGCCTCCGCCCATTACATTTTCCAACAGCTCAAAGTGGGCAATACGCAGTTCTCGACTTGGGAGCACAGTACGTCGAACGACGCGGATTCCCTGAAACGCTCAGCCCTTCTGCGACGCAGACGGTGGTCGCCTCGGGGAGTTGAGATTAGACTGGACTAACACAAACCCCCACAGTCCGACAGCACACCAACGGCAACTCTCCCGTGACCGACCTCGCCTCCAACGACCTGCGATGCAACCTTGGCGCGAAGCCTACCACGACCGTGGCCGTGAAGGCCGGTGACTCTTTCACCTGGACCCTTGACACCGTACGTCCTACCGAATTACCACCACTAGGTCGCCGTATCGAATGTCGCTAACGCTGATGCAGGCCGTGTACCACCAAGGTCCTATCTCTCTGTACGCAGCCCCGAAGTAGAAGATGGGCAGAGCTGCATGCTGACCTCGTGCTAGTTACATGTCTAAGGCTCCCGGCAACGCGGCCGCCTATGACGGAAGCGGTGACTGGTTCAAGATCAAGGACTTCGGTAAGCCACCGCTGCCATACCGCGCTGCGGGACGCAAAATAAGCTGACAGGAACCCTCCACAGGTCCGGAATTCCAAGGAAACTCGGCAAGTTGGCCCTTGTATCGTAAGTCGCAACCGATAATTACTCGCCGGGCATCGCAATGTCTGCCCGCGGAATGCCTCACGACTGCCCTGGCCGTGGATGCACGCTGACCCTCTTCCAGAAACCTATACGTCCCAGATCCCCCGCTGTATCGAGAACGGCGAGTACTTGCTCCGGATCCAGTCGCTCGCCATCCACAACCCCTGGCCGGCGGGCATCCCGCAGTTCTACATTTCATGCGCGCAAGTCAGCGTCACGGGCGGCACGGGCACCGCAAAGCCCAAGACGGCCAAGATCCCCGGCGCCTTCAAGGCGACGGACCCGGGCTACACCGCTAACGTGAGTACTGCTCTTCTATCCTACTACGTACATCGTTCGAGAAGATAGAGAGAGGGGGAGAGAGTCCGGATGTGGTGGCTAATGTTAACGTGGGATTCGACGCAGATCTACAACAACTTCAACAGCTACACAGTTCCCGGGCCCGAGCCTGTAAGTCCCCCGTCCCTTTCCTGTCTGGTTCGGGGAATGTGGCTGATAATCTATAGTTGACTTGCTAAATGGATTCGCTTATGCAATAAAGGACTTGTGTTCCACTTAGGTGTAGACGGACCAACATGCGTTTCGCGCAATGAAACCCAGCCCTGGAAAAGCGTGGACTCTGAACAGAGCGACTAGATAGACGTACTTACTTCGTGTACATATTCCAATGGGATATACGTATTACCTACTTCAACACGGGCTTTGTTGGTCCATTCCCTACATCTTGCCGAAACGGGTAATACTAGAGTCCAAGCCCCGCTTGCTGTTAGCAAAGTAACCGATGCAAACATTACTGAGTAAGAGGCCAAATATTAACAACATCCTTGTCAGGTACCCCTTAGCGGTAGAGCCAGCTGTTGAACCTAGCAGCGCCATGGCTTAGTTAGCTAACAAGCTAGTGGAAATTGCTTCGGCTAATCCGGTATCATTATCTCTTGGGTACCACTGTTTTTATATGTATTTAAGGAGGGTTCACCACCTTCACCTTTTACAGAGGACCTTCGAAAGGTTATGCAACCTTTAATACACCTTTTCTTCAGTTATATGCTTCTGTGTGTAATGCAGGGTCTCATAGTTATGAACCCGGTCCGCACTTCTTTTTAGCCGCGCTTTGATATACTTGTTATATATATTCTGTTGAAACTATTTGGAACCTCGTTATCGCTCCTGCGGTACACTTACTGCTCCGTTACCAAGGATATTTATCGCTTAGCTGTTACGTTTTTAATTATTTTAGCCCGCTTATTTTTTGTATTACTTTTAAAGCCATAATTGCCTAATTAACAGACCTTAACGAATTTTTTTCAGGACGCGCTCCTAAATATCTACTTAGGAAAAGGACCTTTAGAGAATATAACATTCTCGAGTTCCATATTAGTACGAAAGCTGGTATATTATAGGCATATATTAATCTTAACGTAGCCCAAATATTACCTTTGCTAACGATACCGATTTTTCCTAAGCCTTATTACTTTCAGAATGGAATAATTAACGAATATGCCCTGAATAATCCGAATTATTCGAAATTCGAAAGGGCCCTAAAGGTATATAACAGGAAGCAATCTCTATATATCGCTTAGGAAAAGGCATTTATTAAAGTTAATATATTTTTAAATTAATTTATTTATTTTAATTATTATTAGATATATTGGAAAAAGGTTATGTTTCGAAAAAGGCTAATTGTTTTAAAAGATAAGTTTAAGCTTAGTAATAATATTCGAATTTACGAAATCGACGTTCGATATAAGCAAGCGTTAAAAACTAATAGGATCCAAATAAATATTTAGTTATTTACATATTAAAAAGTATATATTGAAATTGCAAAACTTTAAATACCAACCGTCGCAGGTTATTACGGCCACCTTAATTTCTTAAAGGCTGTCAGCATTTATTTACCCGATTTCTTTATTACCCAAAGGGCTAAAGTGGAAAAAGCCATGTTCGAAGGCAAGGATCCTGTTAAGCTTCCACCCGTACAGAAGTTCGTGGAGCGGTTCCGAAGCCATATGCGGCTACGAAAGGCTTAAGGCGTTACCGCAAAACAGTTGTTACGGAAAACGTTCGGTATCACCCTGAATGGAAAAATTCCTGATCAAACGGGTACACCTTTAAATAACCGAAATAACAACAACCGGAATAATAAAAACAGCCGGAATAACGGCGGCGGTAATGGCAATAACCGCCTTACGCCAAAATGCTACTGTAAAAAGAAATATTTCTTTAAGGATTGCCCTTATATTAACAAAAACGTTAAACCCGATAGGTGGAACGAGGTTTTTAAGATCAGGAAAAAGGTAAATAAACATATTTCGAAAACTTCTTTTTAATAAAAGAAAAAAATTAAAAGTTTGCAAAAAGGAAATAAGCTATAAACTCCTTAATTAGTTTTAATACTTTTCGTAGCAGAATTTTTTATAAGCCCATAAACTAATAATATTACTACCGGATATAGTTTGAAAAGATTTATTTTGCTGGATATTTATTTCGATTTTTATGTAGAAAATTATAAAGCTAATTTTTTTGATTTATATTTATCGAAGGTTAGCGGAAAATTCCGAGCCGGAAGAAAATATCTCGATATCGTGGGCAAGGGTATACGAAAAATTACGTTTATTATACCGTTAGGAAAATTTAATACTTTCCTTTTGAAAAACTATTTATATATCCCTAAGATATATACTAATTTAATTTCGTACAAATTGTTTCAATAAGCTGGGATTTATTGGAATTACGAAACCGACGTTATATATTATAAGGCGTCAGGTACGAAAATAGCTAAAATTAATTAAATCGAACGTTAGCCTATTATATATTACGTTAAAATAACGCCGGAAAACGACGACGACGATATTGCTTTAATAACTTTTGCAATAATTAAAAAACTTATTATCACCGTTCCGGAGGACGAAAGTAACCTAGAAAATAAAGTTATTTTCGAAAGCGAAAATAAAAATTTCGTTCCGGAGCCCTTAATTCAAGAATTCTTATTTCTTAAATTAATTTTATAACAAAAGTTTTATGGCAATAATTTCAGGTTTCCTTTAAAGCCTTTAAAAGGAGACGCCACGTTATAATATCAAAAATTTGCATACTTAGATTTACGTACCTTCGAAAAAGTGGTATAAGTAATTACCGGAACGAAGATTTATTTGCCTTTAGCAATTTAATATTAGGATTATTAGGTCGCTAAAGCGCGGAAAAAAGTATTACGACGGCAGCCAATTAAGGAAAGTAAACTTTTTAACACGATATGCATTAATTTTTTCGAATTTAATAACGCCTTTAACGGGCGTACGAAAACGTTAATTATTACTTATTTAATTATTAAGGCTAAAATTAATTACATTTTAAAGCGGAAAAAACATACTTTAACCGCCCTAATAAACGCAATAATTTTTCTTAAAAGATAATTTTATATTAAAATTAAGATAATCGTATCAAATAATAAGGCTTCTTTCGGAAACAGGTTCCGAAAATAGATTTTTAATATAGGTATTTCCTATAAGTCCTTACCTCTATATACCAAAAAGCTCGTAGGTATTTAGGAATACGCCGAAGGCGTAATTATTACGAAAGTACGTTACCTAATTATTAATAATAACCTTTTTTCCGATTTATGGCCGGAAGTAATAAAAATAGCCATATATATTGCTAATCGCATACTTATCTATACCTTAATTTGGAAAATTCTTATTTAGGTCTTTAACGAATAATTAGCTAAAAGGGATAAAATATTTATTTCCGAAAAAAGTCTAAAGATAAGCGTAATAAATATCGTATTTTTCGGATTAAAGGCTTATGTACTTACAAAAGTTATCCGTCAGAATATAAAACACCTAAAAAAAATAAATCCCAAAGTATATATCGGTTATTTTGTAAAATACGTAACTAGTAACATATATCGGGTATGGATTTTTTCGCAATAACGCGTTATTACCGTTAGAGACGTTATTTTCGACGAAATAAAAAAATATTAAGGCGAATAAAAAAAATCCTTGTTCGAAATCGCGGAACTGAACGACCAAATCGACAGTATCCTTATTCCACTTATAGCAATAACCTTCTTAAGAACGTTTAAAGCTATTTTTAATAACGATCCTTTAAAAATAAATATCGTTAGGGGAATAAATAATTTAATAAAGCAAAACGAATTTAAAAAAGTTATTTACGATATTATCGTAATAATTATAAATTTCCTTAATTAAGAAATTTTATAAAAAATTAAAGAAGTAAAACCTAATAATTTTTATAAAATTATTTCGGATAAAAATTCCTTTAATTCGGCAATTAGCAACAATTTCGAAAAAAACGCTTTGGATATTATTAATAAAACGGATAATTCGGAACGTAAAGCTAAATAACTTTATCTGCCTATACCAGAAGTTATTCCAGCTTTCGAAAAAAATCTTTAATAATATTACGTACCATTACCAAATAAAGCATAAAATATATTACCAAATCTTTTTTAGCTACGGTAACGCCGTACCGAATTAAATTTTCTAAATTAATCAGTTATTATCAATTCTGGAACGCGAAACGGAAAAAAAAACCATTTTCGGCCAATACTAATTATAAGTTGGAATTCAAAAAACGTAATACGTATTCAATCGCTTTTAACGTTATTTTTTTGATTACGATCAAACATAATCGCCTATATCGTACTAATTTTCTTGCTGCTCTTAAAAATTAACAGGAAACTATATAACATAAATACGTTAAAAACTGGAAAGCGGTTACGCAAAAAAAATAAGATCAGATATATCGAATAAAACAATTAATTACCGTTACCCCATTATAAAAGGCGATTTAAAACGTAAGTTCTAACGGTATTTTTCCGTTAATATAAATATTTATATACAAATTTAACAAATATGAGATATTTTAAAAATTTAAGGCTAAAATAATTATCTATAACGACTTTTAGCCTTATAAAAACCTTAATACTTACGTTTCCACGTTAATAAAAAGGTTTTTCCGTATACTTATAGCTATTGCAGCCCGATTTAATCTTAAATTTCGTTAGTTTAACGCTATTAACGTATTTTTGTATAACGACCTTAATAAATTAATGTACGTACATTTCCTATAGGGATTCGTACGTCCGGACTTTTATTTAAAGCTCCGGAAAGCCTTATACGGCTTAAAGCGATCACTATTCCTATAGTAACGGGACCTAACAACAGAATTAGAAAAATTAAGATTAAAGTTAATTCCGAATAATTTATATATTATAACTAATAATTGATTAACGTTATTTTTTTACGTTAACAATATAGCCATAATATATAGGATTCGCAATATAATACGCGTTAAAAAATTTCTTACAAAATTAATATAATACTTTTATATTAACAACTTAAAAAACTTATAATAATTTTTCAAAATACGTATTTTGCAAAACCGCATAATTAAGAAACTATGGTTATTATAAAATACCTACTAGAAAAAGCTATATATATATTTCGAATTATCTAAGTTCGGAAAACGTTATTTTAAAGTACTTAAATAAAAAAATCTTAAAGAATATTAAGGCGAAACGTTAATAATATTTAAAAAGTTATATTTCGAAAAAATCGGAAGCCTATTATATAAAACTATCGCCATTCGCCCGGATTTAATTAAAGCTGTTTTTTTATTTATTTCGCTATTGCAAAAACCCTAACCTTATATACTTTAACGCTATTAACGAAATTATTTTTCACGCTTATTCCATACGTACCTTAACCCTAGAATTCGGAAGTAACGAAAATCTTAACGTACGATCGTTCCTATACGCAAACAACCCCTTATTTGCGAATAACCCTAACCGAAAAAGCTTCCAGGGATTTATACTGTCACTTTTCGATAATTCTATCGTATAAAGGGCTAATAAACAGAAAATAATTACTACCTCAAGTACGGAAACTAAGTTATTAACTTTGTTACAAACCATCAAAAAAACCTTTTTTATGCTAAAGTTATTTAAGATTATTAAGTTAAAACTAAGCGAAAACTTAATTATTCAGGTAAACAATAAACAAATAATACGGCTAGTTACTAAAAAAACTATACGCCTAATTATGAAACTGAAATACATAAATATCTATAATTACTGGCTTCGCGAAATCCACGTAATAAAAAAGATAAGGATCGAATAAACGCCTATTAACGCTATAGTAACAAATAGCTTAACTAAGCCCTTAAAACTCCAGTAGCATCAAAAGTTCGTCAAGCTGCTAAACCTTCGGGATATTACTTTAAAACTAAAGGAAACCTAGGAAATATTAATTTATCCTAGACGTTACCTAGCAACAAAAAGCTATTACTCCCGTTTTCTTCCTATCGTTTTTTCTCCTATAAATTATTATTACCTTCGTCTTTAAACGACCTTAAAGGTAAGGTTAGTAAGGAAGCTTTCTAATAAAGCTTCTGTAATCTAGTGATATTACGTCAGGTCTTAACACCTGAAAACATGAGTTCGAATCTGGTTAGAAATTTTGGCATCTCGAATAACTTCCTTAGTTAATCGAGATGCTAATCACCCTTTTTGTTTCCGTTTTTGCGTATTATCTATTGTTTGTTAAAAGCTAACCATTACGGTATTTCCTTTTTGGGCAGTTACTCAGTATCATGAAAGCTTCAGCTGTTAGTTCCTAACAGCTAGGGGAATGTGTTGAACCTAACAGCGCCATGGCTTAGTTAGCTAATAAGCTAGTGGAAATTACTTCGGCTAATCCGGTATCATTATCTCTTGGGTACCACTGTTTTTATATGTATTTAAGGAGGGTTTACCACCTTCACCTTTTACAGAGGACCTTCGAAAGGTTATGCAACCTTTAATACACCTTTTCTTTAGCTATATACTTCTGTGTGTGATACAGGGTTTCATACCAGCGCTATTACTATATTGAGGTTTTAATTTATATAAGCGCTTTTTTAATTGGAATCGGATAATATTTATAACTTCTATATATGAAAATATATCAAACTTAAAATTTATAAATAAATTACCTGACTAGGATGTTAAACTTATCTCTACGACGTAGTAAACGTTATTCTGAATGAGGATTAACTTAATGACGACATATAATAAGTTTTATTATGTTAATGATTGGTACGTAGACTTTCGGTTGCAGGCTTGAATACTACCACAGAGTCTGTGTAGGTTGTGTTATCCCTATGGCGCCAGCACCCAGTAAAAACAACCCGACCGCCAGATGGCCAGAAACGGTAGGATTACGGGCGCATAAACCCGCAAAAGAAAATATCGAGCATAGGGCACGCCAGCCCAGGCAAGCCTAAAAAAGATTACGAGGTCGACATAATCAAAAACAAAGGGAGTAAAAGGAGTCCAAGAACGGGAAGTTCAAAAAATAATGGAGTGCCCATTACTGGAGTCGAACCAGTCGCCTCCTCATGTCGAGATCAGATCAAAGATGATACTAGTGAGGCGCTCTACCGCTGAGCCAAACGGGCTTTACTGCAATTGGTCAGTGTGTTCGCAGCAATTGGATCTAATATAGAAACGTCAGGGGTGGAGAAAGCCCATGTGGGCCGCATGCTGAAGTTTAAATAGATAGGGAGAAAGGAAGATGGGCGGAAAACGTGGGGGTGGAACTAGTGAAACTTTAGTCATGATACTACCAAGTCAGGCGGGTTTAGGTGAGTGTAGGGAAGATAGCTTCTAAGACATTTACGGCGTTCTCCAGTAAGTGAGCCGGGGGGAGGGGGGAAGACGGCGCTGGCATAACCACCAGCCTCTTATGTGTAGCCACCGTGCGAAAGGATAACGAGCTGCCATCTAAATCTCCCCTAAAATCAGCAGCACCAGAGGTTCAAGATTCGTGAGATATCTCGGCAACCTCTGCCGTCCTCTGCTGTACAAGCAGTCTCTGTCTCTAAGGCGCGCTTGACGCAGTTCACCCTCGACTGCCGCGCGGTGTGGCGGAAGTTATGGAAGGAAGTTATCAAGTGGCTCTCCGGGAACGGCCAGGGATTGAATGCGCCCCCGCTGACAAGACGTACCCAGGGTGACAAATCCATATCACCCAACCATGAAACCGCTGACAGTAGAATATTCACTCCTATCGCCATTACTGGCTTATCAAATCACGGCCGTCTTTCAAACAAGCAATATTTTTCCAAGACAGCATGAAGGGAGGATTATTCGCTACTTCGTTCTATCTGGCCTTTCTGCTGGCATGCTACGGCAAGAATTAAAAGGGGATTTAAAGGAGGAGATGAAAATGCCTTAGGCCAATTATGCCTTGGATTGAAGCTGCTTGACGATGGCCTCATACCCGCTCTGGGCGGCCCACGACAGCGGCGTCTGACCGTCGTTATCCTTCGAGTTGACGTCGGCACCCCCGTCGAGTAGCAGCCGGACGACGTCCGCATGCCCTCTCGCAGCGGCCTGGAATAATGGCGTCTGACCACGTTCGTTATCCTTCGACTCGATATCGGCGCCCTTTCCCAGAAGCAGCTTGACAACCGCCTCTTGCCCGTATCGTGCCGCCGCCCACAGCGGTGTCCAACCCGAATTATCTTTAGACTCGATATCGGCGCCCTTTTCCAGAAGCAGCTGGACGACAGCCTCGTGTCCGTATTCTGCTGCGAACGACAAAGGTGTCCGGAGGTTACTATCCTTCAAGCCCACATCCTCTCCGCGCGGAAGGACCTTTACAGCTTCATAGTCGCCAAAGTATGCCGCCAAGTGGAGTCCCGTCACCTGCCTCGGGAACTCTTGGAAAGCCATAATCATCCTTGAACATTAATGATTAACTTGACGCCTCAACCTTCGTATCGCACTCTAGAAAGTTTATGACTTCTTGAATGAAAGTCGAGGCTTCTTGAGCGTGATGTCCCCAATTGGTTGCGGCATAGTCGTAGAACGGATTTGATTGTAGTCGCTCCTTAAATTCCTCGTCCGTTGGACAAAACCCGCTCTCAAAAGCGCTAAATGAGAGGTAGGTAGCGCAGACAATTGCAATCGCGGTCGTTGCGTTCGGAAACCATTTGTCCTGTGTTCTCTCGAAGTATTCCTGCATCGTATAATGAACTAGCCGGATGATATTACTTTCTTCATCAACCGTGACTAATCCGGCACATACCGATATTATATCTTGAATACAAGTAAGGTTCTCTTGATCGAGTTCAGGTTCGCCGACCTCCACCGCAAGCGCGTGCTGAAGTTCTATAGTGGTTAAAGGCCTTTTTGCGCAGGTAATCCAGTACAAGGCGTGCTTAGCCAGCTCCTTTTCGTCTTTCGACTGACCTTCAATTCGTCTCATCACGTCGTTGTATGCACGGTCGTACGCGCCGGATCCAGTAGCTAAATTCTTCAGAGCGGCACGAATAACCTTAGGTGACCTTTTTCCTTTCAGGGAGTCGACGTAAAGTCGTGCAAGTAAGAACCTGGGAACGTTAGTATCATTGAGCTGCCAGTCACAAAAATCGACCTACATCCCGTTAACGGCATTAAGGATTCTGGTCTTGATTTCTCCCTGCAAACCAGGGCTACTTCTTACAAATGCCGGAAGCTGAGATATGTGGCCGTCGAGATACGTTCTTACATCTTCATCAGTGGCTCGAATTTCTAAGGATGTGCTGCTGTCAAATTGCTGGGAAATTTCCGGAATAGACCTCGAGGTTGCAAAGACATTTACTCCGCATTTGGCTTGGAGGCTGAAAAGCTCCGACAAAAGTTTCGTCCGGCAACCATCGCATGCTTGACATTCATCAAGGGCATCAACGATGACGAATACTCTCGAGTATTCTGCCGCCAATGACTGGAGAGCCACCGAGATGTCTGCAAACGGTGGTCGTGTCCGTTTGGTTTTATACTTATTGTGGAGAGATTTCAGGCTGTCCGGCGGGGACGACCGCCCTTGAGCTAGCTGCTTCAGCAAGCTCGCGAAGAGATCTTCGGCCTTCTGTTTGTCCTGACGCCTGAAGCTGCAGTAGATGTATGCGATGCCGGTGTCCTTGTCGTTTCCGAAGCGGGCCATAAGCTCGTCCACCACGATCGACATAAGGATTGTCTTTCCCGCTCCGGGCATTGAATGGCAGAACAGTGTCTGCTTGTTGGTCTGCAGCCACACCCGGAACTCCGGCGATCCAAGAAGCCACTGTCCGGTCCCGGCCTGCCGCCGAATGATGAAATCGCTTTGCTAAGACGCATAGTCGGCTAGGGTGAGCCAGTTGAGAGCGGCATCTTGCTCATCAGCAGCCTCACGAGTATGCTGCTTCATCGTTCCCTCCCTGACTTCTTTCAAAATTGTTGCTTGAAGGGCTGCACTATTGATGACGACCAGGCTAATTGAGAAACTGGCATTGCCGTTGAAGGCTTTCAACAGCCTCTCGGGTCTTCTTTGCAAGAAAGGCCCCCTTCATCCGCCCCCATCCGACCCGGTGACCTTGAGCGCGCTTCTTCAATTCTGCAAGTAAATGTTCCAGCTCTGTCCGACGGGACAACACCACGACGCTGGTGTCAGTAGCGGGCGTCACATCCGTAAGTTGCGATAATACTGTGGAATGCCGGCCTTGGAAAGCGTTGATGAAATCCTGGTTCAGAGCGATGCTCGTATTCGTTTCAGAGAGTTATGGCTTTTAAGATCTGGAGCTCGGCCATGAAGCTTTTGACGTCGGCTGGTGCATCTTTCCAGTCCAGCCCAAATCGGATGCCCATCTGAACGATCTGACCTGCGACGCCGATTACGCCAATGATGCCGAATGGGTCGGCCATGTTGGCTTTTGTTCAGGTCGAGAGTAATGCATTGACTCTGAAAATCCCTTAAGATTTCTGGGAGGATGGAGGAGGGGCGGGTAATAAGCCTGCACTTGGACATGGGGCAGCAAGCCCTGCAAAAAGTGTGAGCATTGCAGATTCCAGCAGCAGACCCTAGCGAGGCTTTGTCCTAGATGCATAAAGCCAGCGAATGGATTGCAAGCCCGAACTGGCGGGTTGCTGACTCGCCGCGAATTGCCAGTCGTGGCGTCCAAAACTGCATAGATCATACAGTTAAAATTGGTCGGCATCGACAGAATTGACCATGCCCTCGTTTTAACGGAAGGAGCATGCGGAGTTGAGTGGACGAGGGTTATTGTGACATGTCCCTCTCTGCACTAGGGAGGTATGTTGGGTTTCTGTGATAGGAAATTTAGCCAATAATCCCAAATAGAAAAATTAGTAAAGTGCACCATGCGAACCGTGTTAATGTGTCCGCTTCCTGCATATCCGCTAAATTTATATGGCCTGTAATGTCTTGAAGGCATGGAAGCTTTGGTTGGCCTAACTGACCTAACTGGTTGAAGGGGCTACCTGTTAACCCGGCTGTACCCTGACCTAGCTAACCGTCAAGCTCTGGAAGCCCGAGTTAATGCTGACCTGTAAGCTTTACCTGCCCGTCGACCTAGCTGCCTGCCGACCTAGTATAAAATAATGCTGGCAGTCAATATACACGTAGTTATATGGGCGTATGCAGCAACCAGGTGTATGCCGAATCTAGGAACATCGTTGCTCACAGGTAGATGCGTAAGAAAGAGACTGTTAGCAAGCACGTCACTACCATAGCATACCGTAACGGAAACCCTGGACGTGGCTCACCACGCGGACCTAGATCTCATAGCATCGCTCGTGCTCTGTCCGTCCGTGTGTTGGTGAGCCCTCGTTCTGGGCGACTGGACGTCGAACGCGTCCACAAGAACATCGATATACGGCTTCCGCATAGTGGCCATGTCGATGTCCATGTCTTACCCGGGTCATGCTCTCGCTCCCGGCGCAAGTTAAGGCGCATCTACCCAAAGACCTCGTTCGGAACTCACGTCGGGGGGATTGTTCCCCGCTTCCCGGGACGGGAAATCGAGGATGGTGCGTAGGTAGATTTGGAGTAGACTGCGGGAGATCTCGATTCTGGATATATTAGGGGATACGAGTACTGCGAATCACCTTACTTTACGTACCCCATTACCTGACGGACTCCCTATGCGGCCCTGGGAAATACTGGTGGTTTATTCGCATGCCGACTGGGACTTCTCTTGATTCAGAGCAACAAGTGTGTTCGTCATACCTTGGGCAATTTCCCCCCCCAAAAAACCCCGAAAAAGCAGCTCTACAGCGTGGCTCAAGAGCCGAAGCGCGTGTCCTAGCATATCAGCGTCAGACTCTTGTACCCGCTCATCCTTCTTCACTCAACCCCGCCGCAAAACCCGCCAGGACGAAGAGGGGGCTGGAGAATTGCCTCACCGGAAACGGAGCGGCGGACGCCAACGAAAGGTAAGAGACAATATATGACGAGTAGAAGATCTATACAGTTGTACAGCGGCCTTTTCGGGTTAGGGTTCGGCTCGCATCCAACAACAGGACGACCAGCCCCCATGATCTCGGGTGTGTCTAGGTACCTCCGACAGTTCATCCTCAACTACATGTCCAGGTGACGGACGCATCCCTGCCCGACACACACAAATCGAGTTTTCTCGTACATACAAGTCCTTCGCGGCTTGATTCTAGAAAATATCGATTCATGTCCTTTTTGCGGTGGGAGAATGGCACTAAGCTCTAATGTACAAGTTTTGGAGCGTCTAGTTGGCGTCCGGTTGGCTCAGGATGTACTCGACTGCCTTGTCGACTGTTGCACATGTGTTAGTAGCTTGCCTCGCGTTGCGATAACTTTGAGGATGTCACGAGGGAGTAGACGTACTACTATGGATGGCATCCGCCTCCTTATCGGGGATCTCGATGCTGAACTCCTGCACGCAAAATCAGCAACCGTTTCAACATCTAGAGAGAGACTCGACGCAGATTTGCAAGCTAGCGACGGGCCACTATCCAGCGTAGAAAGCAACGTACCTCTTCTATCGCCATAACAACCTCCACCGTGTCCAAGCTATCCAGACCTAGATCGTTGGCGAAGTGCGAGTTAGGCTTGACCTACTCGAAGTTAGTTTTCTTCGCACCAGCTCGGTTTAGCGGCCAAAGTTAGCACAGCATCGTGGGGGTTTCGTACGTTGCTCGGGTCCGAGACCTATTTGACAAAAATGTTAGCAAGACAGTTCCAGTTCGATAAGGAAGCCGCAGCGCATTTCTAGCCATGCGCCTGCGATGCAGGACAACGCAACACGGCCCGAAATGGGCATATCATAGTTCTCCCATACTCTTCACGTGGCCGTCTTACAACCTCAGCCCCATGTATCCGAACACCCCGCACAAATTTTCCTCCATCCCCGTGACCAGAGAGGGAACACGGCAAGGCCCCAGCCTCATGCATGCGGCATCACACGGACAGGATCCGGATGACTACTAACCTTATCGAAGCCCTGCAGTATCCCAATAATGCGACCCTCCACCTCTTCCTTCTTCAGGCCCGAGGCAGCCGAGTACATGCGCACAGTCTGGATGCCGGCGGACTTCAGCGCGGGCGCGGCAGCGGATCTGAGGACGACGGGCGCGACAGCGGCTCTCCGGAGGGGGGCGGACCGAGCAGCGACGCGGGACGCCTGGGCGGCGGTGCGGATCAATGCCGTGCGGAACATTGTGTGCGTCTGGCTCTGTGTGTGTGCGTTGATAATAGCCTCAATTGGGCAGGGAGTAGAAGGGCGCCGGAGTCGGGAGGGTGGCGGGTTGTTGCTGGTACTTGTAATGGTTTTTGGTGGTGGAGGTGATATAGTGGATGATGGAGCTTCGACTAAATTTCTCGTCGTCAATGTCAACGGCCCGGCCCACAAAAGCCAACAACAGCAAGCACCTGCAAAGTAAAGCCAAGATTAAGAAATGGGCTTATGTAATCCCCACATCGGGCATCGGGGAATTCGGTCCATCAGTTCGGGGATACGAAATGCACGTGATTTGATGGGCTGCCTACTTCCCAAGCACTTAAACTGGCCGGCTGTCCAGTCAGTTGTCATCTGCCTGCGGACCGCTAGCCCACCCCTCACCAACCCTACTGGAGCACGCAATTGGAACAGGGGGCTCTTGGTGCTGTGCGTCATCATCGAGAAAATTGTCCTCGTCATGGAGCAGAATATATTTCTACGGATCGCCACTGGGTAATTTTCTGCGTGCTGGCTGGAAGGCACGTTGAAAGCAATGTACCTTAAATGATTAGGAATGCGACAGAGGATTAGAGCGAGGAGGCCATATTGGATATCACCATAAACGAGACACGCTCCTTTAGTGTAGGTATAGAATATTTACAATGCCCGTAGTACCCATACAAGCCCACTTAGTTACGTTACGCCCTTGCTTTCACACCGAACCGCTGGCTATCTGTAGGGAGAGTCGGCCCTGATGACGGCCGCCAGTTCCGGTTCCCACTTGTCTCCGTTGGCCAGGAGCTTCTCCTTGTTGTACAACAGCTCCTCTCTCGTCTCCGTGGCGTACTCAGCGTTGGGCGACTCGACGATGGCGTCCACGGGACACGATTCCTGGCAGAAGCCGCAGTAGATGCACTTGGTCATATCGATATCGTAACGCGTCGTCCGTCTCGAGCCGTCAGCTCGCTCCTCCGCCTCGATCGTGATGGCCTGCGCCGGGCAAACCTGCATACATCGTCAGTTTCGCCCGTAACAGACCCAGCAGACGACGATTCGGGTCCTGGCATGGGAGCGACGGCAGCCACAGGGTTCAACGTACAGCTTCGCATAGTTTGCAGGCAATGCACCGTTCTTCGCCGGAGGGGTATCGTCTCAGAGCGTGTTCGCCACGGAACCGAGGGGAGATGGGTCCCTAATTTTGTCCATGAAATCAGCCAATGGCTCCTCGATGTCTCCTCCGCTTCGGCGATCTGATTTCCTTCCGTATCACGAAATGCCTTGTGCCCGAGCACACCCTAAAGGTAGAAGCCACAAACCTTCTCGAAGGGGTAGTAAATCGTATACCTAGAATCGCGAAAAGTCAACACCTTCCTTTCCGTGACGGCGCAAGATTTCTCCTCCCTCCCTCCCTCCAGGACGAGAAAGACAAAGACAAGACATACGGCGGTCTGAAGAACTGCTCCAGTGCGACGTACATGCCGCGGAACATCTCCGTCATCAGGAAGAACCTGCCCGCGCGGTCGAGCGTGCTCTCCTTCTCGTCGTCCCACCGCGGCGCCCTGCCCATCCGGAATCCCTTGGGCGGCGGGCCCGAGGGGGTGGCGTACATGCGCTGCGCTACTATCCTCGCGACGGCGGCAGCACTTGTGGGTTGTCGGCGCACCAGCTGGCGCGACAGCATGGTGGCGGCCGTCGTCGCTGAAGTCGTGAGCCCTTGCATGTTGCTCGTTCGTCAGTCAGTTGCCAGGAGGGCGACGGGATTGAGTGGAGGGAGTTCTAGATCGTTATGTTGCTGTTTAAATTGACTGCCACAAAGGCGAAATCTTGACAGCTGCAGCTTTGAGATCATTCGAATTCGCTTTCCAGAATTTGGGACGTTCCCTCCGGGTGGAGCCTTCCGGGCTAGAGCTTCCACCAATGACGGCGGGTTACTTTGTAATTGAAATCTGCTGAGCATCTTATCACCGCGGTATGCTTTTTAAGCCACATTGTGGATTCGAGCCACAATGCAAAAAGGGGCAGGGGATTGGAACCCCTCACAGGATTTGCTCAAAGCGCCACCAGTTTGTTTGGGAACCCGCAGGTCGCGGAGAGAATAATTGTGACACTTTACTCTTACCCCCCTAAACCTCAGCATATAATATTAATAAATACGCTGTTTGATACTACGCAACTATAAAATACATATTACTTAATAAATTAATAAATAACTAGGTCAATAAAAGCAATGACTTTTCTTCAGCGTTTAGGCTGATTTTTTACAATTTTTGCCAATTGTTGATCGGAATACGCTGTTCTGATGCGGTGTGACAATTTTTTTGGCCCTCAACCTGACCCGCAATGTTAAAGCGTGGCTGAGCTCCGCTACTGGAACTGCGACCCTTAGACTAGTCCTAGCTTGAACCTAATCGAGAGATCGAGTGGACTTGCTCATTCCTCATCCATGCTGTAGTAACTCTAGGTTTGCCGGTAGTAACGGGCAATAACAGCGTTACCCCTGAGCGCACATGTGACTGGAGACAGCCATGCAGACCCCTTGACCTTTTATGCAGAGGACAACGTAGGAGGCGCCATGTACCGAACTTACAGCCGAGCCAGGTAGTTCCACGCCACTTGGTATATAAACAGGGATAAGGGTGTAAACAAACAACAACAAGGTGGGACAACCATCCTTTCGGGATTCAAACACTGGCGCAGTGGCAGAGTGGTCTAATGCGCGAGACTAGAAATCTCGTTCCTTCGGGAGCGTCTGTTCGAATCAGGCCTGCGTCGCTCCTTCTCTTTTGCCCCTCTTCCCTTCACGAGAGGACTCTTCTTGTTGGAGCTTTTATGTTTTCTTTTTAATACACGGTTGCCGGAAGAATGCTGGCGGGAATTAAGGTGAAGCACCTGTTTCAATTAAAATCCGCCCACTCCATACCCATCTGGTGGCTGCTATTCGATCGTCCCTGTCGGCCTTGCGCAATGACAGACGACGATTGCCAAGTCCGTGATAGAACCCGCGAGAATACGCCGACATTGAATTTAGATAGATCTCCACAAAGCGTTTCGGTTCTATCAGCCGTATCCTTCAACATACCCAATTCATGAGGAAGGGGTCAATCCACCTCATTTGCTCGAAGCGAAGTCTAAGTAAGGCCTCGCGACCTCGAGGAGCGGAGCTCGGCTACGCTCCACACTTCGGTTTCCCAGCGGTACATTGTGGCTTGAAGCAGCACAGCTCTAGCTTGATAGGGAATGGTTTCGTATCCCGTAAGAAATTTCAAAGGAGATCGGGACTGTAACACTAGGGCCCACCCCGAAGTTCCCCTTCGCTGCCAAAGAAGATGTTCTATCATATCATTTCTTTGTCCGCTTCTATAACGCCATATCCACGCGGCGGAGGTAGTGTCCCCAACTGAGACGAACCACCTAAACTCCTCATGCGTAGCGGTCTTGACGCTGTTCGTGGAACAACGCCACCTGGGTCTAGAGATGGGAGTGGTCACATATAAGTCGTTGAGGTCATTTCCATCCAAGTAAGCCTGAGAACGTGCCCAGAAGTCAATGGCAATCACTATGTCGCGCCGCTCTGAGCTACCAACCGACATCCCCCACCGCGAATCAAAGGACAGAGGACTGGATATGAGCCGCCGGATGATGTCCCAGCGAGCGGCTCAAAATGGCGAAGGATGACGCGGCGATTCTTGTATTCAGCGGTCGCTGTTTCGCCCGGCCGAGCTGACAACGGCTCCTGACCCCTAACTAGTGCCAGACCGACATCAATGGAGTGCCAGACACGCTTCCACTCCTGCGGGACAAAATTCTTCAAGAGATGACAACTTACGAAACGACCGCGACAGCAACGGCAGGTCCAGTAGCGACTACGGTTCTTTAGATGCCCACAGTACGCTTCTCAAATTCCAGATGCGAGGCATCGCCACGGAGGACAAAGCTGCGAAGTTCGAGCATCAGTGGGAGGAGGCGAAGCGCTAAAGGTTTTCACTAACCACCCAACTCACGCTACCTAGGAGTATGCACCGATGATATTTTCATACATGAATAAGTAATAAAGTTCAGTGAATGATACGGAATTACCTTTATAATATTTATTTTCAGGTAACCGTAAGTGTTAAGCTTTTACAACGTATTAATTTGCGTGTAGGAAATTGGCAACCACTGGTACCCAATTGGAAGCCCAACGAAGCGCAAGATATCTGCGCTTGAAAAGGAGGCGAATGCTTTAAGGAAGGCACGAGGTAAGGAGTGGACGCGGGCAGAAGTCGCGGATCCCCAGGTTGCAAATATGAAGGATAATTGGGTACCTGTATACGGGGCTGACTCTAACAATATTTCGATGCTCGAACAGGGTTGGTAACAGTGCCAGGCCCAGGCCATGACAGCTGCACAACCTTTTATCCTGACTTAGCAAAGATACAGAATGCGAATAGATGGTTCTTAGTAAGCAATGGCACCTATCATAATCTCGTAGGTAGGTAACGAGAAGACGACTATGCGGAACGCTTTATAAGACTCTCCGCTGAGAGGTTGACATGACTTCTATAAGGTTGACCTGGGCAGGAAGTCATACAGAGCTCGAGTACGATGACCAAAGCCCGACCCTTAGGAGATACTTTTCCAGTTCGCATTTCTATCCATTTACTGAGGGATAAGAAATATCTGCGTTATGATCTAACTCAGGCGAGGTGCGTGGTTCCTATATTACTATATACATATACCTCTTCCTCAGAACAAACTTTAGATCACTCCCCCTCCGCATAACCCTAGAGTAGGACCAAGATGCTGGGAAGACATCTGAGCGCCGTGACCTCGTGACTCCGTGACGTGCAGGCGCTTGCTTTGATGCGCTGCTTTAGGAGAATGATTGCTTATTACTCGTAAGAATTGGTGAGAAGGTTACGCAGGGCCGAGAAAAGGGGATGGGGGCATGTCACAGCTTTCAGAGGACGTGGGCCCGGGCCCTGAACGATAGCCCCCAGGGTACTCACCAATAATTATTCCCTCCCCAGATCATGTCCTAGCGATATCTTTATTGTCTAGTGACGGAATATTCCATATGGAATTATAGTTCTCGCGCACAGTAGGGGATATTTAGTCAACGAATATAGGCTGCCTTGACTATCTATCTCCAACCTGCACGCTGCGGGGATCAAGCCTTATGAGCAGTCCTTCAGAACAGGAAAATTAACTTATTTTCTCTACTTGATAAGCCCGACTTGACATCACGATGTCTTCTCAATGAGCACCACCTTGCTCTGATAATCACCCTTAAAGTAGTGCTGCAATCCCATGTTCATCAGCGTCGAGCCCGAGTAAGTAGCGTTACCATCGACGGTGTACCTCGCCTGCGGATCCAGGCCCTGCAGCCGCAGGAACGGCGCGGCGTGGTTGATGTGTGCGCGGAGCTGGAACCAGAACAGCACGGCCCTCGAGCCGTCGGGCGCGATGAACAGCGCTGCCGGCCAGTTCGACTCCTCGGGCAGGTTGAGGCGCCAGAGATCGCCCTGGATGATGACGGGGCTCACCTTCTGCGCGAGCGCAATGAGCTCCGGGATCTGCGTCCTCTCTTCCTCCTCCAGATCCGCCGGGTCGAGCTCGAAGCCGAACGAGCCGCCCATCATTGCCACGTGCGCGCGGAACGAGAATGGCGTCGTGCGTCCAGTTTGATGGCTCGGCACCGCGGACACGTGGGCGCCCATGGCCGAGGCCGGGTACACGAGCGAGGTCCCGAACTGGATGTGGATCCGGTCGAGCGCGTCCGTATTGTCGGACGTCCAGACCTGCGGGAAGTAGTGCAGGATCCCGGGGTCGAAGCGGCCCCCGCCGGACGCGCACCCCTCGAAGAGGACGTCCGGAAACCTGGAAGTGAGGACCTCGAAGACGTGGTACATGCCGAGCATGTATTTGTGGCCGGTGTTGGGGCTGGGCGTCTCGTGCATTCCCCTGTTGTTGTCCCATTTCACGTACGAGATGTTGGCGCCTTCGAGGATCTTCGACAGGGACTCGATGACGTAATTCTGTATCTCCGGGAGCCCGAGGTCGAGGACCAACTGGTTTCGCGTCTCCGTCCGCGGATACCCGTCGGCGTGCAACGCCCAGTCGGGATGCGCCTCGTACAGTTCCGAGCGAGGGCTGACCATCTCGGGCTCGAACCACAGGCCGAAGCGTAGCTTCTCGGCCGAGTCACTGACCTTCAGCTGGGTGACGCGATCAACCAACGGCCCCAGTCCGTCCGGAAATCGGTCTTTGTTAGCAACCCAGTCTCCGAGACTCGAGTTGTCCGATAGTCGTGGGTACTTATCGCCGAACCAACCGTCGTCCAGCACGAAGAGTTTGATGCCGAGCTCCGCCGACGCCTCGGCAAGGTCGTAGACGACGCTTTCGTTGACATCAAAGTAAGCACCCTCCCAGCTGTTGAGCAGTACGGGGCGGTCCTCTTTCACAAAGCGACTTTTGATCAGGTTGTTGTTGTAGAGACGGTGGAACTTCCGAGACACGCCTCCCATGCCGGAGTCCGAGTACACAGCAACGGCCTCGGGAGAGGTGAAAGTCTCGCCGGCGCCTAGCGACCACGAAAACTGGTAGGGATTCAAGCCGAGAACGGCTCGGGTGAAGCCCTGCGATCCTTTCTCGACGTCGACCGAGAAGGATCCCGTGTAGACCAGGGAGAATCCCCAAGCCTCGCCCTGAGACTCGGTGGTGGTCGGAGAGAGCAGGGCCAGGAACGGGTTGTGGAGATGGGAAGAGTAGCCGGTCGAACTTCCGAAGCTGTGATCGACGAGCCTTGTTAGTTGACGGGTCGCCAGAAGGCAGGAGACAAGTCGCAATTACTTACCCCTGCGTCCCGTACTCGACCTTCCGTCTGACCCTCTGGGCCTCACGCGCCCAATCACCCCTCAGCTCGATCATGTCGAGCTCCTCGTAAGGAAAGTCGACGCTGAGACTGGCTAGCTTCTCAATGGTGATGTCCTTCGACCCCTCGTTCGTGATGTTCACGCTCCGGACGACGGCGTCGTGTTTTGGGAAGATCGAGTACGAGAGATCGGCCGCCACCGAGCTATAGTTGTCGTACAGGTGAACGACGAGGGTCGTGACCTCCTCTTCGCTTCCGAACGTGGACGGAAGACCCGGCAAAGCAGGCTTGCCTGGGATAACATCGTGTGACTTGTACTGAAGAGCACTGACGGTGTGTCCCTCGGATTGACGGATCTGGATCGCCGGAACTCGGAAGTCTCCTCGACCTAGGTCTGGGTACTCCCGCCTCACACGACCCGGCATCCCGACCCACCCCTGAGGCTGGGGGACCGGCGGTGTCACGATATTCTCTGTGACAGGGCCACCGAAATGGGTCGAGATGAGATCACCGGTGGTCTCGTCTGCATAGAAGCGGTAGGATACCCCATCGCCGTTCAGCGCAAATTCTTTCCCGTCGACCACAACACCTGACGACAGTTAGCGACGGCGTAGCAATAGGCGATTCGAGTCACACATACCGGTCTTGTAGGGATCAATCTGAGCTGTAACTGGACAGTTTAGAACTGATAGCAAGCTGGCGAAGGCGAGAAGACGCCCGGACGACAGAGGGCGAGACATATTGAGGACAGCAACTTACCCATCGCGAGAAGACTTCCTCCACGCACCTGACCGGACTGACGACCACAGAATTTATAGTATGGAGTACCGAGGGAGCGATCGTCCGATGGAGAATAATATCCGGCCACAAAACCGACTATCACGACGCTGAGCCCGATCTGGGATTGACCACTGTGACTTTATGTCACAATTTTTCTTACATTTTGCCTATATAAGCATCCCGCGTGAAGATCATACGGATCCGCCGAGTCTATCGGCTGAACTCATCCCTAGACCGCAGTAGCTTATTCCGCAGCTGCCACTCTACGGATACCTAGCGTTGGGGAAGGTTGGGGAAGCCTGAGCCGGAACGGATTTTAGCGATCCCTCACGAACCACTGCCTACGCATACTATGTAAACTAAGCACTCCGGCGTTATGTAGACCGATGTTAGCTGCTGCATTCATCTGTAGGGGCTTGTTGGACATTATTTATCCGTTCTTTTCTCGCTTCCTCGGGACCCGTGAATGCAGCTCAGTGACAAGCTGAGGGGAACTGGTGGAGAATTATCACTTCGGAGACAGCGGCCCTGATGCGGGGAAGCCAAGACCCGCGAGTCAAGGGCAGGGGTTTGGAGTTTGGGACTGCATCGGAACATGCCTTCACTCATATGTGCATAGAATCTACGCCGCGGGGTTAAAAGTTGGAGAATCATCATCAGCCCACGCAGCCCGTCCAGGAACCCCTCACGAATAGTCGCCAGGCCCCGAGCTCAGAATTCATGACACTGACACCGAGGAGCGGTGTCCGCCATGCTGCGTAATCTCCTTCGAATCCGGTCTACCTTGCCGGCTTGGTGGGCGGTATCCGATGGACGGCGAAATGGCAGCACCTCTAGCAATTTCTTGCATCTTGTGACCAAAGCTCCAACTAGTATTATAATATCACCAATATGAATGCCTAGATTACACCGACTTCCCTTTTAAGGCAATGCGCCAGTTAACTTAGGTGATGCTGAGAATTGTTGGAGGTGCTGCCATTTCGCCGATCGTCGGATAAGTGTCAAATGTGCGGGGAACCAATCCTGGTCGGTTGTTGGAGGCGTATGCCTGCCAGTGATCCATCGTGATTGCCAACTCGTGGGAAGTGGAGCAGCCGAAGCAATTGTTGGCGGTCGCAATCATGACGCTTGGAGGGTATAACTCGAAATAGTGCATAACCCAAAACTCGCCCAGGGCTGGGTTAGAAGTAATGTTCATCCTGGCTGAAAGGGAGTAGGCCGCTGAACGAAGGGCTAGTTTTTCCCTTCCGTGAAAGTGGGTGTTGTGTGCCCGCGCTTGTGTGTGAGAGATGAAGGAAAGCCGGATGAGATATCAGTATGAAGTTATAATGGTGCGGTGGAAATTGGAAACCCCAAGTGAGAGAAGGGGTAACGTTACAGAGCTGGATGTCTCTAAGGACAAGTGTAATTAGGCGGCTGCTCGATTGAATATGATAGCGTCGAAGTTCATCTTGTGATAAAGGAAAAAGGAAGAGAAAAGAGCGTCCTATGTACTATAACCTCATGGAGTCTAAAGATTTAACCTGGAAGGTACGATTGCTGGCGAAATCCCATCTTATCCTCACGTTGGCTCGTCCATAACAGATCACCACTGCATTCTGAGCTCACCTCTGATCGTGTCTGGATACCTCCTTCGCGGTGCTTGCAGTAATGTCTCTGGTTCTGGTGCTCAACAAAGAGGTTGGCACATCGATATCATGGGAAAATGGGGCATAACCTTCATAGTGAATCATGAGGGCTGCACGATGTAGCATCGACTCCCGAGCCGGGCCCCCACCCACATCCTGAATTTACCCACTTCCTGAATTGGAACTTCTAACACGACACAATATTAGAAGTTCAATAACAAAACAAAATTAACACATAAAAACGGGATTTTAAAATAAGTTATAGAATAATTTGCAACGATTATAATAAAATTAAATGCTATTAATAATACTTCGTATAAAAAACAAAAATTGAAAAAATTGAAAAAATTTAAAATTTAAATAAAATTAAAATATATAATTCAACAAAAATATAATAAATAAAAAACGTATAACATAATTAAAATAAAGACTAAATATTAAGGTAAAAGTCTCCAACTTTACAAAAATTTATAATACAATTTTTAATACTTTTTAATATAATATAACGTCTCACACGACCAAGTTATACATACCACCAAGCTATACACTTTTTGGCACCTCGCAATAACAAATTCAAATAATTTAACAATAACATATCGCATTAATTAAAATCAATCGGATTCTTTTTCGCTAAACGTATTTATAACTTTTTCATAAATATGCGTATTATGTCCGGGCTTACCGCAAACGTTATATTTCCGTTCTTTCGTTTTAACCTTTTTGTAATAATTACTTTCAGCCGTTATTGGCTGTATTTTTTTATTACTTACTTCCTTTTTGGCTAAAAGAACTTATTCTTTTTATATAATAAATATTTTTTTTTTGGAAATGTTTGTTTTTAGTTTTGCGACGTTTGCTAAGGACGTAATTGGTTTTGCGTAATTAAATAACCTCTTGTGCCAGAAAAGCAATTTTATGCCAAAGTACCAAATGATTTTTAGCTAATAGATTAACCGATTTAACGATTTTTGTCGGTAAGTTACCTTAATGATTTTTAATCTTTTTTTGCAAGTAACGTCCTTATTTCGTTATTTTACGGATATTTGTAAGGATTTTTATAAGGGGCGAAAAATTAAAACCGGCGGAGGTAAGCAGAAAAACTATCGGTATAAATATAACTGGAATTTTTAAATCGGAAAAAATGTTATTAGGATTAAATAAAATAAATTTAATTTTCGCAAATCCGGATTTAATGTTATCGGACGTTATAATAATTTTAAATGCGTTATAAAAACCGGCAAAGAAATCTTTTTTTGCGATATGGGTATAATAACGTTGCATTAAATTTTCGATATAAAACAAATAAATATGTTTTAAAATAAAAAAATAAAATACGTTAAAAGTTAAAGTTAATAAAAGAAATATGTAAATATATAAAATATAATAATGCCGTAATTTGCGCAGTATTTTTCGAATTCGATCGAATAATAATTTTCATAACCGTTAAGAATAAAAAAAGGTATAATTTTTTTATATATGTTTATATATATTTGTTAAAATATTAAATTTATTTTAAACCTAATTCGTTTATTATTTAGTTATTATAACTTATATTAACTTTTTAATCGGCTGGTAATAAATTATTACGATATTAAGAATTAAAATGGGTTTTTCCTGCCAATATAATAAATGGCGGCAAAGCTTAATTTTACGAATTAATAATTTATATAATTATAACCTATTTTTTATTCCTTTATTACGTTTATTTAGGTTTTTTATGTTTTTCGGTATTAATAATTATTATGCTCGTTATTATAAAAAGTTTTATTAAAAATCTTATTTCGTTAAAATTATAAATATCTTTTTTTATAATATTGTATTTTGCGATAATAACTTAAATAAGCTTAAATTATTTACGAAATATTTCTGGATTTTCGCATAAGATCTGTTAATAATTAATTTTCCGATTTAAACGCGTTTAAAGTTTTTTTTGCCGTTTAACAAATTTCGACGCCCAGTTAAACCCGATACGTTCCATAACGTATTAAGTAAGCAATATATTGGCCATATTTTTAACGTATTAAAACCAGATAGGAAATATTCGCGTATTTAAATCGAGGATTTGGTCGACAATCAATTTTTTTTCGGTCGGCGTTAATTTTTGCAAATTAAGGGCAATATCGGTTCGGGCGCGTTTGTTATTAATTTACGTTCTTAAGGTAATAAATAGGACGTTATAAATAGAATTAAGCTTTTTATAATTAAGTTTCGGGTTTTTTTTTAATTTAAACGGCTAAGTTTATTCTCGTTTTTTTATAAGCCGTTCCATGTTATCGTTATTAAGAAATAAGTAATTGAAATTAAATAATTAAAATGGTGAAAAACGTGTATAGCTCGGTGGTATGTATAGCTCGGTGGTGTGTATAGCTCGGTGGTGTGGGACGTTATACATAAATATATAAAATTAAAATAAATGTTAAAAATATTATAAATAAAAATATAAAGGTAATAACAAATACTTATATTATATCATATCCTATATTAATAATAAAGACCTACTTTTATTAATATTTTATACATTATATAGATATAATTTTAAATTTTTTTATATAAATAATATATTATATAAAAGAATTGATTGTAAGCTAGTTACGTAATTATAAACTTTCTCGCTTTAATATATGATTAAAATATGGTTTGAATTAATATATTAAAGTTTTTAAAAGTTTTTATTTATTAGATTTTGTTAAACTTAAAATCGGAATATAGTGAAATATATTTATAAAATGTTTAATAAAATAATAAAATATATTATATATAATTAAATATGTATTTTATATAAAAAGATATATTTAGACTTTAATATTAATACAAAATAAATATTGAAATTTTAAATTAACGTTTTAATATGATAATTATAATAATTGAAAACTATTTTATTATTATAATAAGTTTTAAGGCTTTACAAATTTAATATATAAGAAATAAAGTTATACAAAATAAAACCAGCTTTATACGAAAATAACATATCATAATTATAGTATACATTTATGTTTTCGAAAATTTTATTTTTAAATGTACAAAATAAATAAATTAAAAATCGTTAAAAGAGTCTAATAAAATATAAAATATAATTAAAAAGCTTTTGAAAATAAAAAAAATATACCGAAATAAATATTATCATAAAACAAATGTATATGGCGTATTCTTTATATTATAATATATTTTTATTTAATTTCAATACTAAAATTAATATTTTTAAGGAAAAAATATATAATTATATAATAACTTTTCTTAAAGATATTAGGTAATACATTTATCAATTTTATATAAATTAATACCTTTTTCATTTAAAGTAATTTAAGAATATTTTATATATATATTAATTTTAGTTTATGTTTATTTTTTGAATTAAATGTAATTAATTAAATTAAAATTTCAAATTAATTCAGTTTGAACCTTAATTATAGTAAATATAAATAATATTTTAAGTTAAATTTCAGGTTTATTATAAATAACCGGTTCTAAATAATTTGGTTGCAAAATATAACGCTTTTGTTATATTTATTTATTTAGTTATAAACTTTTGAATATACGGTGTTTTGCTAGGAAATCGATTCAGGAAGTGGGTAAATTCAGGATGTGGGTGAGAGATACTAGTCCTGCAAATCCACCTCTTCTCAAGCAATGTGCAGCGCGTTGGCCTTAGGGTATGTTCGATAGATCTCAGCGGCCGCGAAGCATGTATTTTTTCGCTACTCTCCTCCATATTAAACTCTAAGAGCCATAACGCCTTTCTCTATTAGGAAGTGATT
The DNA here is from genome assembly GCA_004154925.1 of Monosporascus cannonballus. Taxonomy (NCBI): domain Eukaryota; kingdom Fungi; phylum Ascomycota; class Sordariomycetes; order Xylariales; genus Monosporascus; species Monosporascus cannonballus. The sequence goes on from QJNS01000231.1 coordinate 89,923, forward strand.
ATCGTAAAACTTCATGAGTAACGGCCGCAAAGATTTTTTTGATATACCCTTAGCAACCAGGCCTAAATGGGCTAACTTATCGCAGCCGTTAAAAAAGCGATCGCGACGGAAAATTATTGTTACGGCCATTAAAATAACGGCTATTTATATTGATTTTGCCCTTTATAACCTTATAAATCGTTAATTCTATAAGAATTATTATTAAATATTATAAAATTAATATTAATTTTTATAAAATTATTGTTAAACATTAATATTTGATAATTATTATATCGTTCGAAAACGTAAATATTATAATTGTTATATTTTAATTTTAATTAACGATAATTAAAATAATAATATATGTTTTCGATTTTGTTATTAATAAAAAATAACCGTAAAATTATAGTAATATTAAAATTAATAAGTTATTAAAAATTATTAAATAATAAAGCTTTCCGAAAAAGATATTATTAATTACTATATTTTTAACGTTAACGATCTTAAATTTTTTAATATTTTTGGGAGAAGAAAAATTATTTTATTAATATGATTAGCAATATTTTGTATTAGGTACTTAACGTTTATCAAATATTATATATTAATTTCGTCCGTTCGGTAAACGTTTTCGAAATAAATAATAAGATTCGAAAAGATTATTACCTGTAGTGTTATTTTATAAATTGTATCAAAATTATTAATAATACGTTAATTTACGCTTATATACCGGCTAGCTAAACGAAAATATAACGTTATCGTAAAACGTTTTTCGTATAAAACTTATTAATAATAATAAATTAAAATACAACTTTTGCGTATATATACATTAATTACGAAACATCGATAAATATAAAAGTACTATCAAAATTCGCTATAATAAACAACTTTAATATATTTTGCAAGAAATATTTATTAATAAATTTGAAATATATCTTTAAAAAGGAAATAATTACGACATATTTAGGTATAAAATATTACTTAAAAATAGGTTATTATGAATTAACGCCTTTAAAATTATTAAAAATTATATAATTGGGAGTATAATTTTTTTAAAATAACGATAAAACGAATATTCGATATTTTTAAAAAACGATAAAAAATTGTAAGGACGAATACGGCCGTATACGTTATTAATACTTAAATCCTTTATATTGTAAAAGGCTTTACCTAAGCGGTCTGCAATCAATTACTAATAAAAGTTTATTTTTTAGCTAAAAAGGAAAAAAAGAAAAGAAGAAAATATAGTTATATATGTTCGCATATAAGGCGCTGCGCTAGTGCTGTTTGGTACCGGCGTTTGTCCGGTGTTCCATAATAGGGCTCCATATAACCCTATTATATTACCCCTTATTTTTTTTAAAAGGGGTTAGTTTATCGCAAGATTAATAATTACGTTAATTTTTAACTTTTAATTAATCCGAAAATCGAAAATTTGTTAATTTTCGAATTAAGCTTAATTTAGGTAATTAACTATAAGTTAATTATACGTTAAATAGGCCTATATATAAAAACGCACTTACGTTTTTATTTATTTTAATTTTTTTCCGTAATAATAACTTAATTCGGTAAATTAATTTTTATTAATATTTATAATAACGCGTTTATACGTTATTCCATAACGGTTTAAAAATGAATTAAAGCGTTATAACGTTACGAAAATATTCTGCAAAAAGGACGTTTTTACAGTTTCGGATTTTTTTGGTAAATCGAAACCCGTTAAAATTTTTCGTATATTACGTATTTACGTTATTTTAAACAAATATCCCGTCCGTATTCGCGATATATCTTACTTTATTTATATAATTTGTTTTATCGAAAACCTGAATACGTTTTATTTAAATTAACGAAATATATAATTCGTTCATACGTTATTTATTTGCTGTTTTTAAAATATTTATTATTATAGGCAAAAAAACAGTCTATTATTAGGCTTACGTTAGTTATAACTATAAATATCTCGAAATAAGTATTTTTTTTATTTTTGTTAATATATTTTTTTAATATAATTCCCGTATAATTTACGGATATTTTCGAATTTCGTTAAACGATTAAAACGTTTTTTCTAATTATTTTTAATTATATTTATTAAGACTTTAATAAATTTAATTTTTTTACGTATTTCTTATATTATTTTTTTGCCGTTAATCTTAATTTAATAATTATCCGTATTTAGAAAAAAGCGGGTACCGAAATTTTATGTTTATGTTTTAAATTTTCGTACGTTATTCGTTTCAAAATAAATTTGCGTTTTTAATTTTTGGCTTATATTTTATTTATATATAAGTTAAGTTATTAATTTTGCTAGTTTTTTTATTTAACGTAATAAAGGACGTATTAAATATAAAAATAATAAATTTTATTATATAAATCTTTTTTACAACATTTTCTCGTTTTTCTCGTACTGTTTATTAATTTATGTAATAAATTAAATTAATAACCGTTAATAATTACATTATTAACGTTTTCGAAAACATTATAATCGTAACTTAAACCGCTAAAATTTAATATAAATAAGGTCAAATAATCGTGGGCTTTAAGTACGTAACTTTTGCGTAATGTTAATATTATAAATTGGTAAAATAAATTATTAAATATATACATTTTCAAAAATAATTAAATAATTTTATAACCGGCGTACTATTTTAATAATTTTTATTTTTTACCTAATATATTTTATTCGTAAATAACTGAAACGTTATTTTAACGTTTATTTACAAATTATATAAAGTTGCTTTTACACGGTTTCCTTAAGTTTCTTATACCCTTTATACGTTATCCGGCCGGTATTTTTAGGTTAAACTTTTACTTGTTCGCTTTTAAATAATACGTTAAATTTGGGATCCGTTATTAATAGTTATATTATCTTCTCTTTCGAATTATTATAAAACCGCCGTATTTACGAATTTTTCAAATAATTTCTAAATTGGTTTTACGTATTTTAATTATTTTCTCTAGATTTAACAAATAAAACTGTTTTTATTTTTTTAATCCGGATTTAAAAAATATATTCGATTTTAAATTCCGGTTCGTTATTTTTTTTAAGAATAATAAAAAGGGATTACGTATTTACGTTAATTTAAGACGGTACAAAGTTGCAATTTACGTACTTTAATAAATTAATATAAAAATAATTATAACTTTTTTTAAATATATTTAATCTTATAATACAAAAATTAATTATTTAAATTACTTAATATTTAATTTAAAGTTATTTTAATTTTTTCGATAACCCGAAAATAACGATATTTTTTAGGAATAATTACATTTTATTATTAATTTTATATTTTTCGGCGAAAAAACGATATTTATGTATTATTTTTTTTAAGTTTACTAAGCCGTTATTATTACGGCTTAAGCGGATTCCGTACTTTTTTATTATTTTTAACCAAATTTTCCTTTTTTATATATAAATTTTTCTTAATTATCTTATTATTTTTTATTTAAGGTATCGGATTATTATAATATCCGTAAAAAAAAAATTAATTTTAGCGAAATCGTATTTCGGTTATTAATTACAAATATCGTTTCCGGAAAAAACTTATTTTATTCTTATTATAAGTATATTACGAAAATTCGTAAATAAATTAATATTTTTTAATTAACCTTTTTCGTAATATTATCGGGTTTTAAATAATATACGGTAAAAATATATTATTTTATCCTTATTAATTTTTAAAACTTAATTAAAAATTTCGGTATTTAATTAATTTCTTTATTATTTATAATAATCTTAAAAAATCATAAAATTTTTAATACGTTTTTACGAATATTTTCGTATATAATTTTACGTTTATTATACGTATTACTTTTAAAGTTATTATTTTAGATAATTAATATATTATAATTATTAACAAATATAAGTCGTATTTAAAAATAATTAATAAATCGGTTATAAAATTAATTAACGATTTATTACAAAATTATTCGAAAATCGGAAATAACTTTAATAACTTTTTTTATTTTTTTATACGTTTTTATGGCCGTATATGTCGTAATTCCTGCAAAATTGCCTTATTATGTAATATATATTTAATTTAAACTTTTTTTGAAAATGGTATTATCGTAACGTTTTTATTTGGATAACGTTTTATATAAAAATCGTAAATATTTTATATTAAGGCTGTTTTAAGTAATTCTTAATTTATGATTTAAAAACGTTTTCGATTTCTTTTAATATTTAAAGTATATTCCGTAATCGATATTAATAATTTTAGTTTTGCTGAAAAATTACGTTCCTTTTTTATAAGAACTTTAATAATATAATTATAATTTTTATTATATTTTAACGTTATATCTTAAAATTTTTAAAAGTTTTTATAATGTTAAAATATTTACGTTTTTAAAGTAATTTATTCCCTTTAAATTTAATATTATTAACCGTTATCATATTTTTAACGTATTTCTAACATTTTGTAAATAATATAAGTAATTATTTATCCTTTATTAATTAAAACTTTTATACGGTTTTCCGGTTATCGTTTTTTTATAAACATATTTTATTCTTTATGTCAAAATATATCGGCCCTTATATTTAAACGGCCGGCACGGAATTCGAAATAAAAATTAAAACGGGATAATTTCTTTAATTATTTTATTTAACGTTCGTTTAACTTTTTAATAATTATAAAATATTTTAAATTTTTATAGTCGGCAATAATTATAAATAATGTTATTATGTTACGTAATTCCATATATTACATTTTTAAATAATTTATTATTATTAAAAATTCTTTATTATGTATTTCGTAAATAATTTTAATAAGGTTTAATTTTTTGAAATAATAAACGACCAAATATAATATTCTCAATTTATTAACCTGGGATAAATAACTTTTGTATATTACTTTTAAAGAATTTATTTTTAATATTATAATTTTTTTAAAATTTTATTATGCCAAAATCGGTTCCGTTATAAAGCCGTTTTTAAAACGTTTAAACGTTATTTCTTTTTCTCCTAGCAGAATAAGGTTTCTTTTCGAGTTAAGATTATTAACGGTATCGATATATCCGCGTAATAAGTTATAAAATCGCCCTAAAAATTTACAAACCTTAACAAATTTCCCATTTTTTAATCGCGCATAATTTCTCAAGGTCCATTCGTATTTTTTCCCCGGCACCTATAATAAATCCAAGATATTTTATCGTTTTTACGGCGAATTAGTACTTAAAAATATCTAGATTTAAATTTACTTTTCTTAAACGGCTTAGAACCTTTTTTATCTTTTACATATAATCCTCCTTAAATCTGGAAAAAAAATAAGAATATCGTCCATATATGCTAAATAAAAAACGTTAAAATATTTCTTTAAAACCCCGTTAACATATCGCTAAGGAATCGTAAAAACCCTATATAAGTCGAACAATATTACTAATTATTCGTATAAATCGAAACGTATTTAAAATGCTGTTTTTTATTTTTTTTAATTCTAATTTTATAAAACGCTATTCGGACGTTTATTTTCCTAAATTATTTAATATAAAAAATAATTTTAAAATTCTCGAAATAAAAAATGAAAAATAACGGGTTTTTTTGGTTATTATATTTAACGCCCGATAAATACAATAAAAATACAGCTTTTTTCCAGATTTCCTTATAAATAAAACCGGAACCCTTACGGTCAAATTATTTATGCAAATATACCCTTTATCTAAAAGCTTTGTTAAGGTTTTCTTTAAGGCTAATAATTCCTCTCTAATTATATTATATAAAAGCCCTTATAATATTGGCATTTCTTTCCTTATTTCGTTTCTGCATAATAAAATCGTATGGTCTATTCCGGGGCAAGGTAAAAATAAAATATCGCCTAATGTTTTGTTAAATAACTTCCGAAATGCTTTTAACTTAAACGGAAATTTTTCGTTAATTTCTATTTTTTTCTTAAGTATTAACGCCTTATTAATATCGGCTAAAATAATTAAAAACAATTAAATTTCTTATTTAATCTCTTTAATTTTTTTATCCTCCGAAATTCCACCCCGAAAATAATAATTAAATTTTTTTCCGCCTTACGAAGTATTCATACGTTATTTTTTTTAAATTTTGTATCCTTTTTCGTAAACCCTTATATAATTTATTACGCCTATCATCAAGAGGTATTTTTACGCTATATATATAACATTATAACGCTTTATCTAAAATTTTTCCAAAATTAAAGGGTAATTAAAGTTATTAATAATATATATAAATATATTAATTTTAAAACCGTCGATATCTATCTTTATATATATTATCTTCTTAATTTTTCTTTGCTGTCGTCGGCTTTTTTTTCGAACTTTTTTTAATTCGCATAATTTTATTAAAATACGTAATAACGATAAGTATTTTACAAACGTTTCGTTTATTACGGTAAAATATTTATATCTTTAATTAATAAAGGTTTTACAATTTTTTTTAATTAATACATATATCGATAATAAATAAAATACTATCTATATTTTATTTTGTAATCTTTATTTCGGCTTAAGTTGCTTTTCGTTTCCGACCGCGCCGATATTTAAAAATTACTTTTTTTCTTTTTTCGTTTTCAAATTTCAATTTTTCATTTTTATACGTTTTTAACAAACTAATCTTTTCCTATAATTTTTTTGCTAGTAAAAATAGGTAACAGTTCGCCCTATAATTAAGATGCCTACAGCGTAAGCAAAAGCTTTTCGTTCTACAAACGTTCCGTTCTTTTTAAATCATTTATTACGCGTATTCGGCGTTAAAAGTAAAATTTGGGGTCCTTATCTTTCTTATCCTATTATCGAAATACCTGTTATTTTTATATCGCCATTTAAATTATTTCTTATTTAATTATTACCGTTTAATTAAGTTATTAAAAAATTATTCGTTTCTTTTTGCCGCATTATTCCTTTAAAGCGTTTAATAATTTCTATTACTTTATTTATCTATATATTATAATTTTCCAAAAAATCTATTAAGAATAAAACTTAAATAAGCTTCCTATTGAATATTTTCTTTAAAAATATAAATTTCGCCTCCGTTAAATAAATAATCCCTTTTACGTTTATTAACGTTTTTTTAAATAAAGAATAAAATAACCAAAATTTCGTATTATTAATTTATTTTAAATTCCGAAAATGTTCGGTTATTTTTTTCTTATATTAATCATTATATTATTTATATAGTACTTAAAAAATTAACGGGATTATTAATATTATTTAAGCTTTCGGTAATATAATAAATAATAATTATACGTTATATATTAATTTCGAACTTTTTATATATAATATAAAATTACTTACAAATTCCTTTTACAAAAATAACGTTTATTTCGAATTTATAAATTATAAATACGTATTATCCGAAGAATTTCTTTTTTGTTCCGTCGAACTTCTCCGGCTAAAATAACGGCTTCCACTTAGCTCCTCTTATTAATTCGGTCGTTCGAATCGTTTTTACAAAATAACCTAATTACGGTTTCGATTATTATTAAATCGAAAAAAAGTCGGTATTCGTAAAAATTATTATATTTCGAATTTACAATTAAATAATAAATCTTTGCTAAATAATTAAGCCGTTTTTAAATTATTCGGCCGTTTATATTAATTTCTTACTTGTTTTATATCACGCTTTTAGATGCTTACAGAATTAAAATATATTTTGAGCTTTTTTTAAATTAATAATTTATACGTTATTTTATAATTACTATCGAACTTATTAAGATTTCCGTTATAAAGTTAAATACCCTTTATAATTCTAGGTTAATAAAAGCCCCTCATTAAATCCTTTAAAAAATGTTCGAAAATCCTAATATTTAATTCCGAACGTTTCTTTCTTTGCTAAATAATAAACTAAAAAATATATAAAAGGCTTTACCTAAGCAATCTATAATTAATTACTAATAAAAATTTATTTTCTAGCTAAAAAGAAGAAAAAATGAAAATAAAAATACAATTATGTATATTCGTATATAAGGCGTTGCGTTAATGCTGCTTGGTATCGGCGTTTGTCCGGTGCTCCATAATAGAGCTCCATATAGTCCCATTACATATATATATATATTATTAATAATTAATAATTTTACGAATTAATTTAAAGCTATACTTAACGATAAAAAAAGTAATAATAATAACATAAATAACAATAAAATTGCTTAAATCCTTAAATTCGCTACCCGTTTTAACGTATTACTTTCGTAAAAGAATATCAAAAATATATAATTCGTAAATTTTTAATATAATAAATTAAGTTTAAAAATAAATATTTTTAAAAATCGTATAATAATAACGGTATAAATTGATTATTATTTATAAATAAAAAGTTTTATATAAAATAGTTAAAAAAGCAATTATAATAATATTACAAAATATTTTAAGATAACAGTTATAAGTGGTTCGAAATTAATTATACGATGTTTTTTAGTTAATTTTAATTAAATATATTAATAATATATTTAATTTATATTAACTTAATTATGAACGTATTAGAGTAATCGTTTATATTTTTTTTATTATTTTTTATTTCAAGTAATACTTAATAATTAAAAAGATTTTCTCCGAAATATCTTTTTAACTTTATTTTATTAGCCGGTGTAAAGCTATTCTAATTTAATTAATCGATTATTTTTATCATTTTCTTAAATTTTATAAATATTTCCAAATTTTCGATGAATTTCGTTAATATTAGTAAAATAATTTTAAATTAATTAATTACGTTTAAAAAAACCTTTATTATTATTATTTTTTTCGTTTCCGAAAAGAAGTTGAAAAAACGCCTCAACGACCTTAAAATATTTAGGATATATAGGAAAACCTTCAGGTAACTCGATTTTAAGTAAGTTAAATCGTAACCCGAAATTTTATAAAAATTTTTAACGTTTTAAAATTACTGTTTTTTTAGATCTCGCTTATTATCATTTTTTCGAATAGTTTTTTCGCTTTTAACGTATAGTTATTTCCGAAAAATTACTGCGAACTTAATTTGCCGTTACCTTTAAATTTAAACCATTTTTTATTTTAATCGGATAAGGCCTAAATACGGCTTTATATTTCTTTTATAATGAAAACCGTATTAATTCGATTTATTTTGTTTTAAATTCTATAAATATTATCGTTTTTAAAAATTATTATTAACACTTAAAAACTTTATAATTTTATTAAAATAAAGCCTATTCTTTATTATATATATATCGGACTGTTACGAATACGTTAAACCTCTTTTCTCCTAATTATATTTCTTATTTAAAATAATGTTATTTAAATTTAAATTAAAAACAAATAAACTATATATATTTAATTTTTTGCGAAATTAAATTTATAAAACCTTTCGACCTTATTTACAATTTAATATTTTGTTTATCAAAATACCTTTAAATGAAACGTTTGTAAAAAGGATTATAAAAATATTAATAATTCTTTGAGATTACTTTATATCTTAACGTTTTTTAAAATTATATAAAAAATCTAAAAATAAATTAATAATATTTATTACCGTTAAATCGTAATTAATATTTAATATAACTCCCGTACCTAATAACCGTACCGTTTATATTATTATAAAAAAAGCTCCCGTATATTTAACGACGGAACGTTAACTTCGCGCAATAAGGAACTTCGGGTTCGTTATAGCAAAAAAGCTATTATCATCTTACAACGGTAATTTCTAGGTCTGGCTGTTCCTCTAGTTCTTTAACGAAACGTTAAAACGATATATCAATAAAGCAATTTTGAAATTCAGGTAATAATAACAACAACTACAACCGAATATCGAAAACGTCAAAAGCTACAACTCACAGGGGTTTTTTTATTAGTTACCTCCACCGCCCCACAAGATTCTCTGAACAGCTAGTAAGTATACTCCTATATAATTTGTATGCAAAAATACCTCTATTAATTCCTCTGCTGTTTCCTACCACTTTCAATGTACCGTTTTATTTTATCCTATTAAGTTAAAATTAACAAAATCAGAAAACTTTTAGGGACGGCGTACTAAACCTTAAATATCGCCATATATAGTTGTTTTTCTGTTAATTATTACAAATCATATTTCTCCTTTAAATAAGATTTTATTTAAGCCTATACGTTTTCCATAAGGTTTAAATTAAGGTTATTAAAAAACCTTTTAAAAATATATATTTTAAAAACGTTATTACTGCATTACTAAAGCGGCTTATTTAAGCCGCCGTTTCGCTATATATACGCAAGCGCTCCGCGCTTATTAAATAGCTTTCTTCTTTCTTTCTCGTACAACAATAGAATATCTTTCAGAAACCCAAAAGACGTACAGCGCTGTAACAAGCGTTAAACTTTTCGAAGGTACGTTTTGTTTAATGGACCGAGTTACCATTATATTAAAATATGGACGTATTAAGGAAACGATTTATGAATTTCTTAACTATAAGAAATATTACTGTATTATACTTCTCTGTAATAATATATCTTTAGCCCTTAGGCCATATATAACAGGGCCTTTTATATCTTTTTCGAAAGCATTCTCAAAATATTTATCTATAAAAATCTTATATACGAAGATATTCGAAAAAATCCGAGTTTTTGACGTTATAAATCATTAACCATTAACGGTAATAACGCTGGATAATTATGTAATATTCGTTAAACCATATTAAATTTCGTTTTAATAAATTCTTTCGTATAAATTAAGTTTAAAATGATTTTTTATATAATTTGGCCTTACATATTTTATTATTATTATATAAGGGAAACTTTTTGCGGTTTTTAATTTTATAATAAAAGTCCAACTTTAAAAAAATTCGATAAATAATATCCTTTTTGGATTATTTAAGGCTAGGAACGAAATATCGAAATTTACCCCAAACTATTTAACGATAAGGCCAGTATTTAAAAAAATACAAGAGCTCTTAAGTTGCTATCGGTAATAAGAATTTCCATCTTTTTTTCGAACCTTTATAAATTGGTGTTAAGGGTGTATTTAACGCGTACTGGACCTGCCGGAAAATCTTTTTTATTATTTCGACAAACTTTAAGTACGTCAAGTTTAAGAAATGCTTTTTTAATACTTAAATTTTATGATTTTCGTCTTTTGTAAGGTCCTTTAAAAGGTTAAGTCCTTATAAAGCTTTCGAGTTATACTTAATATTAAGATCGCGCTTTTTGAAAGACTTTTAAAGAAGGCGATAAAGGGTTTGGAACTGTTATTAACGTTATTAAAGGCGTTCGGCAGTTTTAATTAACGGCGACGTTTTTCAAAGGCGTTATTTCTAAATATATCGAAGCTAGGCTTTTAGGTCCATATTGGAAATTACGAAAAAATCTTAATTCGAAGCAAATATAAGAATAAAGCCCTATAAGGATGAGTCTGGTAGCCGACCAGCCACCGATCAGCCACCGACCCACTTACTAGTATAAATCCACCATCTGGCAGCTAGTGGGAAACGCCAAATAAAAGTAACCTAATGCATTTACTTTTTAGAATCTGCTTTACGACTGGTCGGAAGTTACCTTATCTAATTTATAATTATTTATCATTTTATAATTTTTTATTTATTATAAAAAATAACGGAATAATTATAAAAAATAAAATTCGTTAATTATAAAACGAACCTAGATTATTAATCGAAAAAACCGCCGATTGGAACTTAATTAACAAATAATCGATTACGGTACGGGAATAGATAAAAAAGTTTATAACGGAGCCTTAACGGGCAAAAAACTATGGTTCTCGGGACTCCGAATTACCTTATATATATTATAAGGATACGTTCCGATAACCGTTGACGAAACGGTCGGAAAACGGGCGTAATATAATAATTACGTCCCGGAATTTAAAATAAAAAAGGGTTAAACCCTTTAGTAAGAACTAAATTTTTAAGATTATTTATTAGCAAAATAAATAATATTCGAAATTATTTTAATAATTAGCCGAATAATAAGTAATAATATAAGTTAAAAAAGTAAAGCTTTATAAGTTAATTATAATATCGTTATAAAAACCTTAGGGCAATAAATAAATACCGTATTATAATTATTCGAAATTTTCCGAACGCGCATTTATTAAAGAAAAAAAATTAAATAAAAATTATTACGAACATTTATGTCGAAAAACTAAAGTAAAATATCTTTATTTATATTTAATAAGTTATAAATTATGTAAATATTTTTAGTATAAGCGTTTAACGATTATACCGTATTATATTTAATTATTTTAATTACGAAAAAAATAAAAAATAAAAAATTAATAGATTTTTATTAGAAAAAGTTACGTAAATCCTATTTTTTTCGATAAGGAATATAAGAAACAATTTATAAAATTGTAATAATAATTTGATTAATTGCCGTTAGATTTTTACGTTAAATAAAGCTTTTTAATTTATAAAACAAAGTTTACGGACGTTTTTAATCCGGAAAATAATTCAGATAATAAACGTTTTACTTTTAATTATTTTTATAAATTAATATTAGGGTTATAAAATACTTTATTATAAAAAAATACTAAGTTAAAATAAATTAATAACGTAATAAATAAAGTAAAATATTATTAAAATGCCTGGAAAAAAGCGAAAGAAAACCGATTATCTTTTATTAAAAATAGTAATAAGGATAAACGAATTTATTTTAATATTTTCGGGAAAAAAATCTTTAAAACAAATTAAAGGCGTTATATAGAAGAAATAAGGACCGTAAACGTTCTTATATTCGAAAAGCAAATAATTGCCAATTTAATTCCGATTAAAATAAATCCGTATAATTTAATATTTTTAATTTTTATAAAGGCCTATTTAAATATTATAATTATAAAAAGCTACGTTATAAAAGAATAAATTACAAATTAAAAAGCAATACGAAAACTTTATCCTCTTAATTATACGAAAATTAACCTTTAAAGGCCGTATATAACGTTATAAGATATAACGAGAAATAAAATTAATCCTTAAATATAAACCTAAAAAAAAGCCGGAATAAGTATATACGTTTAACCCATTTCGGCTAATAATTATAAAATAATCGGAATAAAGCCGCCTTTTAAAAAAAGAACATTTATGAAAAAGAATACGGAAAATATGGTAATATAAATAAATATAGATACCAAAATACAAATAAATATTATAAGTAAAGAATTAACGAAAAAAATTAACTTTTAACTAATTTCCGTAACTATTCTGGGCCTTATCGGCATTAACGGCGCATATATCAAATATTATCGAATTTACGAGATTTTTATTAACATAATGAATAATAACGAAAATAAACGAAAATTTAAACAAATTTATTTCATAATATATTGCAATTGGAAAATACTTAATTCTTTATTATTTAAACCCGAAATAAGTAAATTAAGGGTTTTATTAAATATAATTATATATTAATAATTATATAAACCATTATAAAAAGCCGATAAATACAAAATCGCAAACTTAGTATTTTCCAGTACGCAAATTTATACCGTTAACTTAATAAACTTAGTCGAAAAACTAGATATCCCGGAATTCGGGGAATAATAAAAATAGGAATTAATCGATTATTTTTATATACTTAAAGAATTTCGAACGAATATATTCCAAAAAAAATAACGAAAAAAATATTTTAATTATTAAGAGCAAAATATGCAATAAATCTAATTCTAAGGAAAACGCCTTTATTCGGCCAAATTTATCTTATTTCGGAAACTTAAAAAAAACTAATCGAAAAATATATCTGAAAAAACCTGAAAATAAACCGGATACGTTATTCGAAAACGAACGTAAAAATATTAATATTATTCGTACTTAAAAAAACGGTAATTTTCGATTATGTATCGATTATAAGGGATTAAATTAAATAACGATAAAAAACTAATATTTTTTATTTTTAATTTTAAAAATAATACATCATCTAAAGCTAATTAAAGTATTTTCGAAAATTCATTTTAAAAATATTTATTATTATATGAGGATTAAAAAAGGTAACTAATAAAAAACCGTTTTCTAAACGTAATATAAGTAATTTAAATATACGGTTATGCTATTTAATTTTATCAATACGTTAATTACGTTTTAGGCTTATATATATAACATATTAACTAGATTAATTAATTATATATACGTAATATATTTAAATAATATAATTATTTATTCGGATAATAAAAAAAAGTATGCGAAATATTTTCAGTTAATTTATAAACGGTTATAACACAATTAATTATTTATTAAAATATCCAAATACGAATTTTTCAAAAATGAATTCTAGAATTTGTAATTAACACCGACGGTTTGAAAATGGACCGCCGACGGGTTAATACCATTAAAATATAGCTAAAATTAAAATTAATTTATAATATTTAAATATTTTTGGGATTTGCAAACTTTTATCCGAAATCTACCGCTTATTATTTACATATTATCGAATTTATTATTAGACTTTTAAAAAAGGCGTAAAACAAAGAAAAAATAACAGAATTCCGATAATCCGAAAAAGCTAAAAAGGCGTTCCGAAACTTAAAAAATATTTTTTAATCGGTAACCATTTTCCGATATTAAAATAACGTTAAAATATTAAAATCGAAATAAACGCCTTAATAAAAGCTATATTAAGGATATTTTTATAAAAATACGAAACGTATTAACGTTTAATTATGTATTAATTACGAAAATTATAGTTAAGCGAAAAATAATAAGTTATAAGGTAATAAAAATTATTAATAATTATAAAACGCCTAAAATATTAACGATAATATTTTAAAGATAAGGAAAAAGAATTTTTAATATTTATTAATTATATAGCATTAAAAATATAATAAAAATGCCGGCGCGTAATCTTAAAAAGAAATTAGCTTAATAAATTTAACGTTTGGTATAATTTGATTTTAAGATTTAATATTAACTGGACGCCGTTAATCCGGCAGACAAATTATTTAAACACTCGAATTATATAATAAGAAAAATTACGTATGGAAACGTAATTCTTACGTTATTCAAAAAATTCAAATTTACGAATAATATGTCGAAAAATATGCGGAAAATAATTACAAATATATAACGTAATTTAAAGTATTATAAAAGAGCAAAAGGCCTTATGAAAATAATGTAAAGTATATTTATTACAAAACTTTTAAATAGATTTTAAATAACGGAAATTCAAGTAATTATTATCCGCGTAAAAAAAGCGGAAAACTTTCGTTATACGATTATAAAAAGTTTTTAAAAAGAAAAGAAAAGTAAAAAATTATATATTTGCCAAATTTATTACTTATAAATAATAATATAAATATAAATTATAGCAATAATATAATTAATAATTAAATAATAATAACCGTAAGCTACGATTATATTACGATCGGATTCCGAAAAATTTTAAAAAAAACTAAATTAATATTAAAATTATTATTCATAATTAGTACGTTTTATATCCTTTGGTAAAAAAATTATCCAAAAACGAAACGGCATTTTAGCCGAAAATTTCCCGATAATTTTACGATCAAATTTGAAGGTTATAAATTAAAGATTTAAATATTATAAAATTAATACGGATAACTAGATATTAAGCCGGAATAAAGGAAAAATATTTTTTAGATCTAAATAAAATTTTATATTATAAGAATAAATTTATAATCTCGTTATAAAACGTTATACGGATATAATTAATTAATTAATATTATAATAATCCAAAAATAAGATATATAAGATATGTCCGTACGTTACAATTAATAATGAGAAAATATTATTACAAAAATATAGCAAATAATATCCGAAAATATATTAAACAATATCCGAATCATTAAGGCATAATAAAATTACGTCATAAACCATATAGATAATTATAATTTTTGCTATTATTTATGTACTTTTTCCAAAAAATCTTATTAAATTTTATTACGGGATTTTCTAAAAGCCTAAGTTTAAACAAATTAAAATATAACGTAATTCTGGTAATCGTCGACCGTTTTAGAAAATTAAAATTATTTATTTTTACCGTTAAAATTTTAACCGTAACCGAATTAACACGATTATTTTATAACGAAATTAAATACAAATTCGATACGTTAGCTAGAATTATTAATAACAAAAATAAATTATTAATAAATTAATTTTGGGCGGAATTTTACAAAGAGGTAAAGAACAAAACGGTAAATATTAACCGTTTATTATCCGTAAACCGATAAATAAACGGAAGGTATTTATTAAGTTGTAAAATATTATTTTCATAATTATATTAATAAATATTAAAATAATTAAATAAAGTTATTACGAAATACGGAATTCGTATATAATAATACGCAGAATACGTTTACCGGCCGCTTTTTATTCGACATTTTATATAAATATTATTTAAAGATAATAAAATACCTTTTATAAATATATAAAGGATAAATATAAGGAATTAAAAAATACTCCGAAAAGATAACGGCTATTTATCGAAAAATATATAAATATTAAGAAAGAATAACAGCAATTTAAAAACAATATTATAATTAATGCTATATACTTATAAAATTCCAATTAAAGTAATAAATAAATTTATCGATTAAATTTTTAAATTTAAAAATAAAAAGTTTATACTTACTTATATCTAAATTACGATTAAAAAATAAATAAATATTTAGATATATAAAATAATTCTTTTTATTAAATATTAACGGATATATAATATATTTTTAATATCTTTATTAAAACCCTAATATAACGGGAAATCGGACGATATTTAAATAACGTTATTAAATTTAATAAAAAATAAAAAAATAAAGAATAAAAAGTATTATCTATTATCGAAATAACCGGAAATAACGTAAATATCTAATTAAATAAAAAGGTTAACCCGTTAAATATAATACGTAAAAACCCCGAAAATACCTTAAATATACATTTAAGATATTATGACGTTATAAAAAAACTGAAATACGTATATAAAAATTAAAACGACCGAAAAACCGTAAAATATTAATAACTCGATTAGAAATTAATCGTTTAATAATTATTTTATTATATATTAATTAAAAACCGATAAATAATGTAAAAAGAATTATGTTTTTATTTCGAAATTAAAATTTGGTACTTAATTATAAAGCCTTACGTTAATTAGCCCTTAATAAATATATTAAAGAAATTAATATAAAAATATCGAAAAATAGTCGAAAAATATATAACGGCAAAAAACAGGTATATTTATTAAATTTATTGAGCGTAAAATATGGAAAAAACTTAAAAACCTTTTATTTCTTATAACAAACAGGGCTTAAGTAACCGGAATATAATTTATTATTAATTGAAAATAAAGTATTATTTTTAAAATACTTAATATACTTAGGGTTAATAATAATTTTGCCAAATAAAACCATTTTTTAATTATAATTATAAATATTAAATTTTTATTAAAGTATTAGCAAATGGGTCTAAAATATTCGTAAACAGGAAATATAACAATATAACGGCTTTCGAAAATCGTTTTATTTATAAAGGTACATTAAAATTATGCCTCATCGGAAATTAATTACAAAATAATAAAAAAAATCATAATATTTATAAAAAGAATTGAAATTTACAAATTTATAAAACGGCGTTAAAATTAAAGTTTTATAATTATAATAAACGATTAAAAATTAATTTCTATTATATTAAAAAAACGTTATTTTTTAATAATAACCGCATTAAAAACAAATTCGGCTTTACGAAAAATGTTAAATCGACGACCGATAATAATTACGTTAAAAGGTTCGTATTAAATATTTGTAATATAAGCTTTTTCGAATTTATTAATTAATTTTTATTTATCGGTATTAAATTAAAACATTTTTTAGGCGGCAGCTTTAAAAATAATCGAAATTTAAACAAAAATTAAATAACGATATTAATAATATTAAAATAATTACTTATTACGTAAAAACTGTTATAATAATAATAAATTACGATATAATTTAAGGTATTCGAAATTTAAACATAAACTGTATAATAATCGAAATAACGTTATATTACGTAAATATAGTACGGTTTATTACCGTTTGTAATACAATTAATATTTATTTTATTATCGGCCTTAAAAAAATAACATTAAAAAATCCTAATTTTCCTTAATATCAAAATATTATTTTTCTTTGGAACTCTTTACGAAAAAAAAATATTGCAAACGGAAATAATATGTAAAATAAACAAAAAAGGCGAAATAAAAATAAAGAAAAACGAGAAACCGAATAAAACGCGTACGCAAAAAAAAGATATAAATATAAAAAGGAAAAAAAAGTAAATAAAATAAGATTAAAAACAAATTATAATAAGAAACTAGGCGAAATATAATTAATTACGTAATATAATATATATTAATTATTACAGCAATTACTTCTACTATAATATAACAGTAAATTATTAACAAATATATATAATCAAATTTACGAAACGCGTTATATCAAATTAATAATAATATTATTAAAAATTAATAATTTAAAAAAGGAAAATAATTATAAAAATAAAACCCTATAAGGATAAAACTAATAACCGACTAGCTACCAATTAACCACTAATCTACTTACTAATATAAATTTACTATTTGGCAACTAATAAAAAACGTTAGATAAAAATAACCTAATATATTTACTTTTTAAAATCTGCTTTATAACTGGTCAGAGATCACCTTAATCAGCTTACAGCTGTCCATTATCTTACAGCAAATATAACTGTTAATAAATTAATAAAACGCTATATACGAGTTATAGTAATGACGATTTATAAATATGTAAAAATAAGTAGATTTCTATACAAATTCTATAGGAGTCTACATACTAGCCTGTAAGGGAAACCAAGTGGGGCGGTGGAGGTAACTAACAAAAAATACCCCTGTGAGTTGTAATAGCCGAAAGGGGTTGTTTTCGTAAGCAGCTTTAGAGCGCTAGGGGGTACATTGGGCGAAAAACATGGATCCCTGGGCAAAATAGGTGGGGCGAAAATGTCACTTTTCCCTTCATCTGCCGCGACACCGAACACACCCTTAACCCTTGCCACGGTTATGGGCCCCGCTTCACCAAGTCGCAACGTGGTGGAGCATCGGGGTTTGACGGCGCCGAAGACCGGTAACCTGGGCTTATCGTCGTCACCGTGGTCATCCACTATACGAACTACTATGCCCATAAAATCGACTAGGCGTAAGCGACACTCACGCGGTTGAGCACTTCTCTGTATGATATTCGCGAGTCTAATTGTTCCATGGATCCATCGATCCACCCTGTTCGAACTATTCCCTGCTCTTCATGCCGCTTCCTGACCGGCTTCACCATTTTGATTCCTTGGGGGTCCATCAGAGACCTTTAAATCTTCTACCCCCCCTGCTATACCGCTGAAGGGACAAATGCCCGCCGGCGGCCGTGATATCCGCGATGAAGAATCAGGTGTCTTGTCTCCCGTCCCATTGCCGCTACCGTCCTCGTCAATATCCTCAAGTATCTTCTTCCCGTGCAAGTAGCCCTCCTCCTCGATTGTGATCTCCTCATCACTGTCTTCGAACTCCTGGCCGTCCTTGCAGTGCCACTTGGCCAGCAGGTCATTCTGAATCCAGATGACCTTTCCGATGGCCTTGACGAGCGCGATCTTGCGCTGCAGGTTGAGTCGTGGGTGCGACAGAATCGCCTCGGTCATGATGTCCTGGATGAACGAGAGGCACGCCCCGAGGTGGATGTACTCGACATGTAGCGGGTGTGCGCGACCCAGCCCCACGTGCATCATGCCCACCTTATCCAGGTACTCCCAGAACTCCATCCGGCTGGGGTCTGAGCACAGCTTGTTCAGGTACGCCCGCAGGAACGCCTTGCGGTGCTGGATCTGCGGGCTGTCTATGGTCGGTATCTCGTCCATCGGCCCCTCGAAGCTTGTCGACCTTGTCGTGAACGCCCGCGCCGTGATGTCGTACTGCAGAAGCTTCTGATAGACGATGTTGACAACGGCCGGTATCAGGGCCTTGACGTATTTTGAGCCGGTGATTAAAGCGTTTATGTCCTCTGCCGCGATGTCAGTAACGTGGGGATGAAGGCGGTCCCATTGGAAGGACGCGGCGATGGATGGCTACTAACGACTACTAAAGTCGAGGAAGCTGTGTAGATAACGGATGCGAGCTTCGAGGTCTGTGTACAGCTCCTCTCTGCTGATGTGCATCATCGGTAGGTAACCCATCTTGCCCGTCGTCGCTGATCCCTCTCCGTGGTGTTTGGTAGTATCAATCGGGATGGTCTCTATTATCGTTAGATAAGGTCAATAGACGGAAGTAAGAGACGCAGGCAATAAAGGCAATGTGGGAAAAGTTGAATTCGTTTCTCCCAGGTCGATTGGTTTCAGGTACTCGACTTTATATAGAAGCATTGCCGGTTACACGAGCAGGACCCTAGCACAAGGGCCAGTTCCCGTATATTGGCGCGAAAACCATGGCTCCGTTTCGCTTCCTGCTCATTTTCGAGGCTCGGCCGGCTCAGAGCTGCTGCTGGTTTACAGTGACGTGTGACCTCTTCGTACTCAACTGTCTTCGGGTCCGGCCCATTTTGCGGTGATGAGCTGATGTCGGATCATAAGACCACTCCGCAAAATGGCCTGATGTGGCTGTCTTCTTCTCGAGGCCCGCTCGGGTCCGTCATGGTCTAACCGGTATTGAACAGCGTCTTACCGGCGGCACCCGATCTATCTCTATCGCCCAATTACAGGCAAGAATCTGCGACAAGCAGAAAATGCGCGTATTGTAGCCGGGCTCGGGGGGGGATCATTCATATTGTAGGCACTGCAAGGCCAGGGTAGGTCCATTGGGCACGGATGGCATTGTGCGAATTGCTAAAATCTCAACATGCTTTGCTTTGTTTTGACTGATCTGCCATCGTCAAATGGGAGATGTCCGGCTGGTCCCGAAGCCGAAAATAGCGGACCATTCTTCACTAGATCCCACGAACACTAAGTAACTCTGGGTTAGAGTAGAACTTCAAAATTTCTTGGCATTCACACTCAAAGAACGAAAAAAACACGCTAGAATTGCCGACGGTTTCAACACACAGCCGCGTTGACTCACATCATGATGCGGGTATCGTTCGCCTGGGTAACAGAAGTAGCTATCCAGTTGTCCGAAAGTGAGGTCTTATACGGTCTTCATGCATAACTGACCATTAGGAATATGTTCTTCCTTCCCGTCAATGTACGATCCCGCAAACAGGTTGTCGAGCATCACGAGCGAAATCAAGGCTCGAGGTTCTCCTAGTATGGCCACGTTTCGTTTAAAAGATGTGCCTTGGTGTCCAAACCTCCGCGCATTGACAGTGTATGTCTTTCAAATCAGAGTTATCCTTCGAGGCCATGAAGTCTTCGGGTTGCCAGCTCGGACTGCACCCCCCTCCCCGCAAAAAGGACCATGACATCACTCCGTGGTAGATCTGGTTATCAGGTGGACATTATGGAGGAGAAAATGCCATCATCGTGCAGCAGGTTAAGGCGGTTCGATGATACGAATTATTCATCACTTTCTTCGTGCTCGTCTAATCGCATTTATCCATACGACCGCGTCCGTGATCTCAGGGTCGGTGTACTTAGGGTTACTATACCTCACCCCCTAACTGTGACGAGCTAGGGGGTTTAACCAACTATTAAACCTTAGTCGTACGGGTTTATGTTGGCAGGAGTATCGTGGGAATCTGAGCAATGGATACAGGAATCGTGTTACGTCTCGTAATACCAAGGGTACCTTGGATAACGAATTGTTATTATAAGTTGGTGCTATTTAGATTATGGAAATAATAAGCGTATATATTTTTTCCTAATTCCCGTTAAACTCCTTAGATTATTCCGGATCTATATTAAATAATTATATAGATCTCGTTAAATCTTTTAGATTATTCTGGATCTATATTGGATAACTACATGGATCCCGTTAGATCCTTTGGATTACTCCGGATCCATGTTACGTAATTCCGACCTATTTGGGCCCTGTTTCTGTTATTAAATAACCGTTTCCGGAACTTTTTTTTAGCTGAGTTATAATACGATTTTCCCTTTTCTCAAATTTTGTTTTTAAGATTTTTCTGGTAAGTGCCTTTTTTATTTATAACCATATCCGGCTATATTATTAAGAACCGTAAACGTATTAACTAAAAGCAAAAACGCGAAACTTTTGTTTTTTTTATTTTTAATTCTGGTTTTAAAATTATGTTTTATATATTCTGTTTTTATACTGGTATTTCCTGTACTATATCGGATAATATAACGTATTATTAATAATATATTTTGAAAAAACATTATTACGATAATTCCGGTATTCCTTTTTTTTTAAAAAATAATATTAATAAAAAAAATTTAACGTTTATAATTAAAAAAATTTTCCGCCCGGCAATATTTTTACGATATTCGTTAAAAGTTATTTATTACATCTCGTCGCTTAAATAAAGTATTA
Organism: Monosporascus cannonballus; assembly: GCA_004154925.1. NCBI lineage: Eukaryota > Fungi > Ascomycota > Sordariomycetes > Xylariales > Monosporascus > Monosporascus cannonballus. The sequence goes on from QJNS01000231.1 coordinate 112,198, forward strand.
TTTCATTTAAAGCGATTTCGTGCTTAGCAAGATTTTTTTCGCAAAAAAATATAAAAATAGTTAACTGTGGTTTTTAATCTTTGGATAAACTGAAAAAATAAAAAAACTAATCGCTTAAAGGCGGAACGTAATCTTTTAAAAAACGGACTTCGTATTACGTTTTTTAAATAATTGTATTCCGTTAATCCTATCGTAAATATAAATTAGGATGCGATTATTTTTGATAAGTCCGTTATTACTGGTAAAAATGTTTCAATAAACGTTAAACATTAATAAGAGTTTTGGCGGGTTTTTAGGAATTTTCGGAATTCGGATATTTTTTCCATTTAATTAGGTATTAAGTAAATCCGTTTTGCTTTCGTATATTAAATATTTGTTTTATTTTATATGCTTATTTGTTTTTTATTTTTATATCGTTTTATACCGTATATACCTTAATTATATCTATTATTAATTCGAATAAGAAAACGTAAAAAATTATATAAAATTTAATTTGTAATAAAACGTTTAATTAATAATTAATTCTTTAATATTTTTTCACAATTTTATATAAACCAATATATTTAAAATCGAATTTTTTATTAAGTCGTTTTATTTAAATATTTTTGGTAAAGATAAAAAATATGTTTTCTTTTTCAAAAATTAATTTTCTTAACCTTTTTTGGTTATAGTATTTATTTATTTAATTTTCGTACAAACTTTAGTTCTATTTTTATTTTTTGATATAGCAATTATAGTTATTTTAATATAAAAATATTTTGATATTAATTAAACCGTTATTACGTATTTTTTTATAAATTTTTAAAATAAAACCAAAAAATGGCGTTCGTTAATATTATTTTAATACTTTTGTAATAATTAATATTATAAGTTAATTATATAATTAGTAATTTTTTAATTTAATTATTTTATTCGTAATTAATGTAATATCGAAAATAGATTTCTAAAACTTGGTTTGTTCGTTCCGTTTATTTATTTATTTAAAATTTAATTATGTTAAATAATTTGTGATTTAAGCCGATTTGTATTATAAAGCTTTGCTAAAATTTAAATACAAATATTAATCCTTTATTTAAAATAATTTTCATAGGTAATCAGTATATATTAAAAACATATTTAAAAACATTAGTGTTATTTATTCGGTATTTATATTTTCGTAATATAATAAAAAATAAGAAAATTTCGTAAATCGATTAAAGATTACGAAAATATTATTTTAATATATTTTTATAAATAAACTTTTTAATATAAAAAATGTAATAATAAAATCGCATATAAGTAAATATTATAATTGTTTTGTAATTAATAATAGTTATAATTTTCCGTATAATTTATATCGTCGAAGTTTTGTGTTAATATAAATATTAAATTATTATATAATTTTTTATACCGTTAATTTTAGTTTTAAAAATATATATATATATTAAAGCTATTTTAAAGTTTTAAAAATTTTCGAATATGCGTATAATTAATATTTATGTATATTTTGTACCAAATCCTTTTAATAATCTTTTATAATTTATATTTTATTCGTTTTTTAATTTGTTAAAAATTATTATATTATTAAAGTTTTCAATATATATCGAAAAGTATTACCTAAATTATTATAATTTATCGTAAATCTAAATATTTTTATAATAATATGAAAATGTATATAATTAATTTTAATTAATTATGTTTCGAAATTTATTTATTTACTTAAACTATTAACTTAATTATTTATTAAATTTTTCTTATAAATAATAACGAAATCGAAGCTCGTTAATTTTGCTTCATATTTTAATTATTATGTTACAAATTTTTAATTATAATAAATTAAATAAATCTTTGGTAATCCGGATTAATTTTGATTTAATATAAGTTTTTTTTAAAAAATACCTAAATTTTCGAAATATTATAATAATAATTATAAATCTTTTATTTGGAATATTCCAATTAAATTCGGTTTTTTTTAATTTGTACGAAAAGAACATAATAAAATATAATTTGCCTTAATTATTTTTTTATTTAATTATTACGTTTAATATGTAATTCGAAATATTGGTTTTTAATTTAACGAAATGGTTTTAATCGTACATAATTAATATTAATTTGTTAATAATCGTATTTTTAATATCTTAAAATGTTTTTTCCGTATTTGGCATTTATTTAAATTCTTTTTTCATAAAGTTTATTAAAGGTATAATTATTTTGCTAAATTTCCGAATAAACTTGTTATAATAATTAATAAATCCAAAAATACTTATACGGTTTTAATTATTATTAATATTTTTTATTTTATAATTATAACAATTTTTTAAAATTTATTTTAATATATTTTAAAATAAAAATATATTTCAAATATTTTACTTTGTATTTATAAAATTAATTCTTTTAATATTAATAAATATTATTACGTTTTGTAAAGCTTAAAAAACTTTATAAATATATTTTACGTATATTCTTTTATTTTTAAAAAAATAAAATATCGGTAAAATCATACATAATAAAGATTTTAAAATATTTTCGCAATATATAATTAATTATCTGTTAAGAAATTATTAATATGTTTATAAATCTTATTAATATAAATAAATATTTAAATAATTTATATTTCGTTTTGAAAATTATTTTTTATTTATACTTATTTTGATTTTAATAAAATTGTACTTATTTTTAAAATTAAATATTATAAATTATTTAGTTGCGTAAAATCGGTTTTTTATTTTCGTAATTAAAAGTAATAATATTTAATTTTTAATAATAATATCGTTTAGTTATTAATAATTTATTATAAGTTTTAATTCTTTGTTTTTTTTGGTACGAAAAATATTAAACATTTTATTAATAATATTGAAAATGGAATTTATTTTTTTATAACTTTTTTTCAGGTATTTTTTAAAAATACGTAATTCTTTTTTTTTAAGATTATAAATAAAGTAAAATTTCGTTAAGGATATTTTTTAAGAATTATTTTATAATTTTATTTATTATATTTTAAGAAATTTCGTATCGAATCCTTTTTTAAAAAACTGTTTATATTTATAATATTATAATAATATATTAATTTACTTATTTTAATTTCATTTTAATAATAATAATAATATGTTATATTTTTTAATATTCTTTTTTTCTTTATTTTCTATTTTTTTAAATCATAAAGTTTTTATTATATTTTTATATTTATATTTGTTATTATTATTAGTCGAATATTCAGATTTTAATTTTTTTAATGTATTAATAAAAAATAAAATAAATTATATTTAATTAGTTTTTTCGTTAATTAAAATTCTGTATTAACGTATTTATAGTAATCTTAAAATTATATTGTAATTTCCGAATAAAATTATATCGAAAATAATTATTTAATATTATTTTTAAATAAGAATTTTAAAATAATTAATTTCGTATATAATTTTTTTATTATTGTAAACAATTTCCTGGTGTTCTGTATTTATCGTTATATATGGTTTTAATTTATATTTTTATAATAATTTAAACTTATTAATTATATTTAACATAATATAGTTCCTATTTAAAATTCGGTAATTTATTATTACGATATATTAAGATGTGCCGATTTATTATTTTAAAATAATAAAATTATTAATATTTTTGATTATTTTATTTAAATTACTCTTCGGGAATTCTCTTTAATTATTTTAAATTTCATTATTTTCCGGCTTTTTTATAAGTATTTTTTTAACTTTTATTCGAATATATTAAATTTTACTTATATCTTTTTATTTAACGCGTTTAATTACTATATTTATCTTTATTATTAACGTATTGTTCCTTTAAATTATATTAATTATTTTAAATTGTTTCTTTAATTTTTTTCATTCAATAAATTATTTTTTTATATTTGCAATTACATTTTATTATACGTTATTTTAATTATTATTTTAAAAACCTTTTATAAATTAACGTTTGTTTTTAATAATATCTTTTTCGTAAGGATTTATAATGAATATTAATTAAAAATAAAGATTTATAATAAATCTTTAATAATAGTTTTTTACCAAATATTAAATTAATTTTGTTTCGTTTGATAATTATATTATTTATGATAATAAAAAAGGTTTTTTGTAAATATTATTTTTTTAAATTAATTCCCCCTTTCGGCCAATTAATGGATATTGTTTAAAATTTTAATTCGAAAATATTAATATTATTATTTATCGTTTTTGTTATTTCCGATACGATTTACAAAATCGAATCCTTTATAATATATATAGGTAATTCGTTCGTAAATATATTATTTCTATTCTTCGTAATCGGGATATTTTCGTCGTTAACAGTATATAACGTATATTTTGTTATATTAATTAAAGGTTCCGAAACAAATATTTTTGTCCAGTTCTAATATTTGCGTAATTATTTTTATAATATTCATTTTTATATTTACAATATTTGTTAAATAGGTTTTTAATTTTTTACATTTCGTATTAAATATTTTATCGTAATAATCTTTATCGGATATTTTATTACAAATGATTGGGCCTATATTTAAGTTAAAATATATTAATAACTTTATTATTGTTTTTTTAATTATTTTTAAATTTGTTTTGGTATAAATATTTAAATATTTTATTGTAACTTTTTAGATTTTTTGTATTTATAGGCCTTATATTTTATTTTGCTATAATTAAAGGATTTAATTTAATTTTAATTTTATTTATAAGTAACGCCGAATGTTATAAATCCTTATATTATTCCGTATAAAGTAAAAGGTGCGTTTTGTTTTTTTCTCAATTAAACTTATTATATTCCGATCGTAAAACATATTATTTTTATTTTTTGGTTATTTTTTAAATTATTAATTATTAATATTAATTATTTTTCCAATATACCGGTTTAAAATAATTAATTATTTAATTCGAATAACTTTACTTTTTATGTTATCTTTTATCCTTTTATAAAATATATTAATAAAAATATCGGTTTTATTATTTTTTTATCCGGCTTTAGCCGTAAGGCTTTTACAGATTACGGCGTATTTGTATATAAATTCCTTTTATCGGAATTTTAAAAGCTATGAAACCGTAAATCGCTTTTTATTCGAATTAGTTAAATTATTACGTATTGTATTTTTAAATTTAATATAAAATTATAAGATTTTTATTAATAAAATCTTTTTTATCTGATTTTTGGATTTTTAAAGAATTCTTTATAATAAGTTTAAATTAATCGGCAGCATCTTTTATTAAATATATTTTTATTATTAAAATTTTGTCCGCCTGGTTATTAAAATTTAAAAAATAAAAATAAATTTGTATTTAAATTAAAAAAGTTTAAAGATTACCTTTTTTATCGTAAAGCTCCGACTTTTTAAGTTTTATGCGAACAAAAAAAGATTAGGTAAATAACGTAACTCTAATTTATTAAATCTTTTTTTTAATTTTCGAATTTGAGCCTAAAGCTGATAAATATAGGGTTTTTAAATATTAATAGATATTTTGATAACATTAAATATTGCTTAAAGTTTAATAGTATTATTAAATAAAAATTTGTAACATATAATAAATTAAAGGGTTTAATTAATTATTAAACCTTAATCGTACGGATTTATGTTAATAAAAGTATCGTAAAAATCTAAATAATAAATATAGGAATTGTATTACGTTTCGTCATATCAAAAGTACTTTAAGTAATCAATTATTATTGCAAATTGGTGTTATTTAGATTATGAAAATAATAAGCGTATATATCTTTTTTTAGATCCCGTTAAATCTCTTAAATTATTCCGGATCTATACTGGATAACTGCATGGATCCCGTTAGATCCCTTGGATTATTCCGGATCCATACTGGATAACTGTATAGATCCCGTTAGATCTCTTAGATCATTCCTGTTACGAATCAACAAGCTCCGGCCTTAAAAAACGGTCAAATAAGGATTATACGGACCATTCCATAAGTTACGTAACGGTGATCACTGCCAAGCCAATGATCAAAGGTAATCAAAGGGGATCGCAAGCGATCATGATCACCACCAGCCGTATAATCATAAGTAATTAAGCCCAGAAAAAGAAGAATATATATGCTTATTATTTCCATAATCTAAATAATACCAGTTTACAACAAACCATTTATTAATATTAATCGTTTGCAATAAAGTATTAAGGTATTTTTGGTATTATGAAACGGAATACGATTATTATATTCGTTATTTAGATTTTTACGATATTCCTATTAGTATAAACTCGTATAATTAAGGTTTAATAATTAATTAAACCGTTTAATTTGTTATACGTTATAAACGTTTACTTAATAATATTATCGGATTTCAAGTAATGTTTAATATTGTTAAAATATTGATTAATAATTAGGAAATTCGTATTTCATATTTTTAAGCTCGAATTCGGAAACTGGAGAAAGAAATCCGAAATTTAGGGCTACGCCACTTATTTAAACCTTTTTTATTTACATAAAGCCCCGAAAACCAACACCTTATAACGGAACAGATAATCTATAAATTTTCTTAATTTAAGTACGAAATTATTTTCATTTTTTAAATTTTAAAAATCTAGCGGATATAATTTTAATAATAAAAAAATATTTAACGAAAAATATAATGAATTAATTTAAGCCTATTATGAACAATATTTTGAAAATAAGAAAATTAAGTAAAAAGAGTTTATTAATAAAATTATTTTATTTTATATTATTTTCGAAAATAAAATACATAATAATTTCGATAATCCGAATAAAAATGATTCACGGCTTAATAACTTTTATATTTTCGATAAAAAGGATTTACATTTAAATACCTTATAATTTTTAAAAACTTAACAGTTAAGACCGCATAAAAAAATAACGAAATTAATATCTTTATTAATATATTTTATAAAAGGTTAAAAAATAATATAAGAAAAAACTTCTTCGAATTAACTAATTAATTACTTTAAACCGGTATATTATAAAAATAAACAAAATTAATAACTAATAATTTGAAAAATAATAAGAAAAAAATAATATATTTTATAATTAGGATATAAAAAGTTTAATTAAGGGAAAAAACAAAACATAACTTTTATTTTTTATAAAACGGTATTAAGACCTATAAAACTTGGTATTATTTATGAAGAAGATTAAAATTGAATTAAATGCTTTAATTATAGCAGAATGGGATATAAGGTTTATAAATATAAAAAACCCAAAATGCTATAATAAAATAATTAAATATTTATATCGAAAAAATAATTTAGAAATAATTAACGACATAATACTAAAATTATTAATATAATTTAAATTAAATATGTATTAGGTTTATAGCAAAAATTTTAATAAGAATTATTATGATACAAAATTTAACGAAAAATGTAAAAAACTAAAAAGCTAATTTAATAAATATTGCGAACATAATAAAACGTATTATAAAAATAATGACATAAATATTAGGATTAAATACAAGATATTTATTCGGGAAAACCTAATTAATATAGCAAAATATATATTACATACTGTCGACGACAAAAATATTGCGATTACGAAAAATAAAACTAATATATTTACGTATAAATTATCCGCATATATTAGAAAGAATTTAATTTTCCTAATTATATCGCAAAGAATAAGGATAATACATAAAATTATCTATATTTTCGAATTATAAGCTTAGGAAATATCTAACATTTAACTGTAGTAAAAAATTAACTTGATAAAAAAAATAATACCTGCAAACAAAACGTTGTTTTTATTTTAAATAATAAAATTACCAGACGGAAAAAAATTAATTTCATGTACGATAAAATATATTATTAAAAAATCATTACGAATTTACATTTTTAATTGATATTTATTATAAATCCTTATAAAATATTATTAAACAATACGTTAATTTATAAAAGGTTTTTAAAATAAAAATTAAAATAACTTATAATAAAATGTAATTATAAATATAAAAAAATATTTTATTCGATAAGAAACAAAATTACAAACAAATTAATAATAAATAATATAATTTAAAGGAATAATATACCGGCAATAATAATAAATATAATAACTTAATGCGCTAAACAAAAAACTTTAAAAAAGTTCGATAAATTTAAATAAAAATTAAAACAATTTACTTATAAAAATTCGAAAAATAACGAAATATAAAAAAGTAAAAAGAGATATTAAAAAAGGTTTTGAACATAATAATAAAAAACGTTAATAACATTATTATTTTAAATATATAAATAAAAACGTATTAATATATCGTAAAAATAAATTACAGAACTTTAAATAAATATTATATTATATTAAATATAAATAATAAATTTATATTATTATAACAATATAAATTAAAACCTTATTTAATAATGAATATCGAAAATTAGAAATTCGTTTACGATAACGGGAAAACTATACGTAAAATTAATTAATTTCGACATTGTTTTATTTAAGAAGTACGATATAATCTTAGGATTGTTATAAATATGTTAATACGAAATTTTAATTAATAATGAAATTAATTAAATAAAATTTGCTTTATATTTTATTAATAAATAAAATAAAATTAAATTATTAAGATTTAATCCAAAATAATAACGAATATACATATAAGGATATAATAATAACTTTATTATATAAAACGATAAAATATAAAAAACATTTTTAAAGAAAAATATACCATATTATTATTATTATTATGGGAACGAAATTAAAATAATTAAATAACAATTTAAAATAATATAAATAATAATCCCGAATCTCAGAAAATTTAGTTAATTTATTATTATAATATTATAAATATAAGTAACTTTTTAAAAAAGAATTCCATACGAAATTATTAAAATATAACAAATAAAATTATAAAATAATCCTTAAAAATGATTTTCGATATAACTTTACCTTATATATAATCTTAATAAAAATAAATTACGTATTTTTAAAAAATATCTAAAAAATCGGTTATAAAAAATAAATTTAATTTTCGAAAATATTAACAAAATATCTAATATTTTCTGTATTAAAAGAAATAAAAAGTTACGCGTTATAATTAACTATTAATAATTAAATAATAATATTATTAAAAATTAAATATTATTACCCTTAATTACGGAAGTAAAAGACAGATTTACGGAATTAAATAACTTATAATATTCAACTTTAAAAATAAAAATAACTTTATTAAAATCCAAAAAATGCGAATCAAAAATATTTTTTAAATAAAATATAAACTATTTAAATATTTGATTACATTAATAAGATTTATAAACGTACTAATAACGTTATAATAAATAATTAATTACGTATTATAAAAACATTTCGATATTTTCGTTATATATTATTTCGACAATACTCTTATTTTTTTAAGAATAAACAAAATATACGTAAAATATATTTAAAAAATATTTTACATTTTATAAAACGTAAGGTTACTTATTAATACAGAAAAAATTAAATTTTATAAATAAAAAAATAAAGTACTTAAGATATATTATTACCTTAAAATATATTAAAATAAACTTTTAAAAAATGGTTATAATGATAAAATAATAAAGGTTAATGATAATTAAAAAAATATAAATACTTTTTACTTTTATTAATTATTATTAAATATTTATTCGGAAGTTTAGAAAAATCGTTATACTTTTTACGAACTTTACGAAAACAAAATTTAAATAAATGCTAAATACGGAAAAAATATTTTAAGATATTAAAAGTATAATTCTAAATAAATTAATATTAATTATATATAATCCGAATCGCTTCGTTAAACTAAAAATCAATATTTCGGATTACGTATTAAATATAATAATTAAATAATAAAATAATTAAGGTAAATTAGGTCTTATTATATTTTTTTATATTACTTAAAAAAGGCCGAATTTAATTATAATATTTTAAATAAAAAATATATAGTTATTATTATAGTAATTCGTAAATTTAAGTATTTCTTAAAAGGAAATTTATATTAAATTAAAATTTATACGGATTATCAAAATTTTACCCAATTTATTACGATTCAAAAATTTATAAAATAATAATTAAAATATGTAAAATATTTAACAAATTTCGCCTTTATTATTATTTATAAGAAAAACTTAAAATATAATAAAGTAAATACCTTAAATAAATTATTAAGTTTCGAAGAAAATAATTAAAATTAATTATATAATTTTCGATATTATTATAAAAACATATTTATATTTATAATAAAGTAGAATGACTTCCGGCAATATATTACGATATATATTAAATAATTTAATATATCAAAATTATTTTTTAAAAATTTAAAAACCGACAAAATAAAAATTTCAAAAACATATTAAAAAAGTTTTATATAAAAAATATATAAATATTAATTATATAAATATACAACAATTTATAACACTTTAAAATATTTTTAATATATATTATATTTTATTAAAATCAAATTAATAATATAAAATATTATACGGTAATATACTATTTGCGCCAAAATAAAAATTCGATAATATAAGTCATATATAAAGTTATAATTATTACTAATTATAAAGCGATTAAAATATTTAATTATATTTAATTTTAAGATTAAATTTTTTAAATCAAGAAATCTAATAACGGAAATATATCACGATAATATTTTCGTAATTATGGATCCATTTACGAAATTGTTTTTATTTTTCATTATATTATAACAATATAAATGTCGAATAAAAATATATATATTTTTTTAAAATATATTTTTAATATATACGAATTAAGTATGAAACTTATTTTAAATAAAAGATCGATATTTATATTTAAATCTGAATAAAGCTTTCTAATGTAAATTAATTTAAATAACAAATTATTTTACGTATTTAAACTTTAAATAAATAAAATAAATAAAATAAATAAAATAAATAAAATAAATAAAATAAATAAAATAAATAAAATAAATAAAATAAATAAAATAAATAA
>QJNS01000709.1:0-12352 GCA_004154925.1 Monosporascus cannonballus
CCCCCCGCGGAGCGAGAATGATTCCCTTACCTGGACGCCAGCCACAAATAGGCAGAATGCGCTCTCGATGAGCGCAGCTCCCATGAGCGTACTCACAACGTTGAGACACGAAATGTTCTCTTCTAGCCCTGCCGCAATGCGTCCGATCTCCCGGGCATACGGAGCGGTCATCGGCGCGGCGAGGCCCGCGGCCATCATGGCCACGGGCGGCATGTCGGGATGTGCTCGATGCAGCATGATATACCCCATGTAGTAGTTCATCCAGATCCCTGCGATAGAGTATGTCCTATAATGCGCTGCGGGGCCGAATGGCGTCCCTTTGGCGGGATGGGCATCCCCGTCTAGTGGCTGGAATTCGAGCCCGAAGTAGGTTTGAAAATGTTCAAACGCCTGTACGAGGCTATTCCACTCCCGGTGTGCCTCGGCGGTCAGTATCTCGAGATCCATCTCGTCTGGATCGTTGCTCCGCGGGGAGCTTTCCCGTGGAGGGCTAAAACCTGCCGGCATGGGCACTTTATCGGACGCTGGCATCATGCCTGCAAACATACCGGGCGGCACACCTGATTGGCCTTGTCCGTTCATCTTGACGACTCTCCGCTTCCGTGAGAGGTCTCTAGATGAGAAGTTGGTTAGGCGTGCTAACAGGAGTATCAGATGATCATATGTGCCGTAGCTATACAATCTTTAGTCGATTCTACCTTCGCGTTAGGCCCAGTGCGAACTTACATGGCATCAAGTCGCCCTATTGGTGCTCTCGGCGGACACTGTGTCCAATGTTTGTAATCCATACTGGCACCCGTTAAGAAAGAACAGAACGCGCCGGGAGAGGTGACTTACAACAAGCGAGTACCACCAAGGATACTTTGGTAGACATCCATCTTCGCATACCACCAAAAGAGGTCGGATAGCCTCTCATACGTCTCTATATCCTTAGCTGTGAGCTTTTTCTTCGACCTAGGGAACATGCTAAACTCCTCAGGGAGCATTCCGAATTCATCATAGGTGAGATCCTTGCCGGTGATTGCTCTGAGCAGATCCACATTAACTTCGTCCCAGTCCCTGTGCAGGACAGTAGGTTCCTCCTCCTGGTCATTCGGGTCTGCAAAGCCAGCTTCAAATTCGAACTGTCGTGCCTGGGCGCGTCGCTGTCTCTCCTCCATCTTCATCGCCATTACCGACCTCGTCATTTCGGCTAGTGGGATCTCCCGGAATACCCATCGAGCACCAAGCAGATGCTTACTCCATTTCACGTGGTCAGAATTCCATACCTCATAGAAGGCCAAGAGTAGCGTTGCAGCTAAGTTGGCGGGTTGCGCGCGTCTCGCTGGCCGACCTACGTTTTTAGCTATTCTCCGTAACGCCAAATGATAATGTTTTAGGGATGCTGTCGGCGGAACGCCTTGTTGTTTAGCAATTTGCAGGCTCCCAAGAGCTAGGATAGCTTGAAGCAGCGCCGGGTGGCTAAAAGATAACACGGGGAATTGATCTGCGAGTGTCAGCCTGGTGCATTTAGAAAGCGCCGAAACCAACATACACGTCCAAATGTGCTGGCGAGACTTGGGGACTGGTTGGCCCTGAAAGAGCGTACTCGGGTCGACAGGATGTCGTTCGTATAGTGATATACTAGGCCCGGTGACATTGATGAAGTGCCAAAACACAGACGCGGTTTCTGTATCGTTAAGGGGTGAGCTGGTTGGCGACGGCTCATACGCCGCGAGGAAATTATCCGCCGCAAAGAACGAGAAAGTTCTCGCCTGCGTCTCGAATATATTGCTAGGTTGGTCTAACCGCCGCGATACGATAAGTCCAACCTCATCCAAAGCGAGATGCGAACCTTGCATTACCGGCACCAAATCGTCGTCCGAGTCAGGAATCGAAGCATCATCGTCGTCGTACATGGGATATCCGAAATCTTCGAACTGTGCTTGTGAGGATGGGGACTGTTCAGCGTCTGCCCGTGCCTTCCCTCTCTCTTGTTGCGAACCACCCGGCCGCTGTGGCAACTTGTGAGGGATGACATGGTGGTGGTCCCCCTGGCTGTTGGAAGGGAACTGGTCGAGGTTGATGGGCGGTTCTTGCCTCCATTGGTTCTGCGAAAACCCGTCCACCGTTTCCGGTGGAAAGAAGGTGTATCTTGACTGGACTGGCTGGGGCGGGCAGTACAGGTTCGGCTCATAGTTCAAGGGGGGAGAGACCACAGGCCCGGTCTGGCCCGGGTACACGTGGGTGAACTGAGTCGGCCCGAGAGAATGATACCCGACGGTGGGCGGTTTAGGCGCGATGATTTGCAGGGACTGAGAGGAAGACTTCTGCTGCGCTGCAGACAATTGCTGTTCCCTGACAAGAGTCTGTGGTGAAGGAGGGGGATAATGGATTGGCCCATAGGGAGCGTTAGCGAAAGCGCCAAGGGGGTCTTTAAATATGACTCGTTGGTTATATCCTTCGCATTGTCGCTTTGACTTCAAACAATTGTTACACGTCGGCCTCCCCTCGTCACACTTGATGCGACGCTTTCGACAAGCTTTGATCAACAAGTTAGCTAGCACTCCTCCTGCATACAGTGCATGGCATAGGAAAGGGGAATGGAAGAAAGGTAACGTACTGAGGCAACCCGTCTTTGTTCTCTTCCTCACGGCAGTCTTCTTTGGACCCGAGTTGTCGTCTTCATCTCCATCTTGATTTGAGGCTCCTCGCGGTTGGGACGACTTGGAAGATGGATGTTCAAGTGTTACCTCGGTATCATCCATCCTACACTTGCTGGCAGTAGCCGAGCGTATTAATTCAGTTTGGGGCGTATTTCACTGGCTGGCTTGGCGAAGAATAGCTGGAATCAATAGGAATTCCACATGGCACTGGAAACGCTTAGGCTGGGAGTTGACCGATCAGGGTAGCGTAATGTGGGAACGAAGACATACCCGCTTGGGGGCGCCGGCTCTTCGCGCTTGGACTTGGTGTAGCTGAAAGTCCGAGGGGGTGGTAGGCGCCACAAGAGATGATTGATAGCTGGAGTTCGGCCGAGATGGAAAGAACCAGAAATGGAGGGAGGAGAGACAAGACAGCAATAATAATCTCCGTCGTCGCACACAGTCCGTGGGCCCAAACCTCAGTGGCAATAACAGTCCTAGTAGCAGTATCAGTATGGTTCAGTACGTATTAACCTTAAAGGTAGGGAGTGGCAACGTGAATGCAACTACCTCCCTGCTAAGATATGTATGTAAGTGAAGGCTGATGAGATGGGAAAGGCACGACAGACTGAACGCCCCGAGATAACAATAGTGCTTGGATTTGTATGCCTACGTTACTAGTATACAGTTCAGCTCCCAGAAGGCACTTACTGAAACACTGCTGTGTAACCAAGCAGAAATCCAAAATGTTCATTCGGTGTCAACGTTGCTTGGAGGTAGCCAAACTGATGGCTTGAGCTAGAGCTAGAATCACCCGTAAGCATCTGTGTCGGACAGAGTTCACTTTAGTCAAGCAGGCTACAAGCGGTAGGTAGGCCAGCAACAATTAGATCACAGGGGACAACGCTAGACAGTTAGCAGGTACGTAGGTGTTACATAGTTCCGACTAAAATTGAAGAGGAGCAGATGGGAAGACCTGTTCGGAGTTGAACCGTCCAATACGAAGGAGGTCGACAATGGTAATTGATTCCCCCGCCTTGTCTCTTCGGGGGACCTGGGGCTTGGTGGACAGGTATATGCATGTCCGTATATGCGGAACGCAGTCATTTTCTCCAGCATGCATACGCTATATACATACTACGCAGGTAGGTTATGCATGTTAAAAGCGAAGGAACTGCGACTTTTCCGCTATATTCCTTGGCGAACCATGGAGCCGGGGGGTCTAGAAGCTCACCTCCTACCTCTCGATGTTGCATTAACCCAGGCGCGGCAAACCTACGAGGGGATTGTTTAACGTTATGCAGCGGGTGGTGGATGAGCCCAATGGCCGAAAGGGTGGTAAAGAAGAGAGTGTGGCGCATTATGTGGGATCGATAGCGCCGGCAAGGTTCCTCTGTTACCATGCAGCCCTGTCATAAGTTCAGTAACATGTACCGCAGCTCTAAGCTAGCAAAGACTAGGAACACTACATGGCAAATCTTGATAACACACAGGGCAGGAAAACCTATCCACGATGCGTGGACCTACTCCGAGAAGGATCTGATGGACACGACGGTGATGCACAAATATGGTGATAGAGAAGGCTACGAGATAGCGCTGCTCAATTTGGTAGAGTTGGAATATGAGCACAAGGTTACAACAAACTTGAATTGGGGTCGAGCACGGCATCCAAAGCCCCCCGAAAAACAGGATACCGCTATCGGATGATGGCCTCGGTTTCTGGATGGTGGACGCTTGACAGGAGTTGTGGCCGCGATGGGCTTATGAGGCGCTGGCAAGCTCCGCCATCGATTGACTAATGAATGATACGGCCAATGGCAAAAGGGACCTGGCCTAGTTTAGAAGAATGATGGTTCAACGGGACCGACAGATCTGGGGCTATTATGCCTTGCGCTCAGTCATTCTACGGACTGAATGAGGGTCGGAACCCCCAGGTCCCTCCGAAACAGCCAATCGCCACAAGGCACGCTGCCCTGTCTGTCTCACAGAAACGCGTATCTGCCTTCAGTTGACGAACTCATCGGGCCGGGGCAAACGTCACCGTATGGTTGGATGAGAGACAACACGACCTCCAACACGGGACCCGGAAACGTACTTAAGCCAGGCTTGATGTACCTTTGGCAACCTGTTACACCAACGAATGATGGGGTATCCGATCTTCCCGTGCCAGGGAACAGTCCAAGACATCAGCGGGCAGTTGGGACCAAGTAGAGAATAAATAAGGCTTGTGTTTTGTAGCACTTTCTTTTCCGCAGAGTTCTCTGGCAGCCACACTTCAGTAGAAGATGTCGAAGGAGGCAATCCGAGAAGACCTAGAGCCTCCCGCACTTGTGTCATCGTCTTACTGCGATTGGAAATACGTCGCATGCTTGTCCCAAAGGGATGGCCGTAAAGACGTACAGTTGAGGCGACTAAACTGCTTTGGCCATTCTTCAAGTTCGAGCGGGAGCCTGAGATACGAGAGATTAACAATGCTGCCTGGGTCGAAGTTGCAAGGTATCGTCCCACCGAGTTATAAATTCCAGTATCTCATTCGATTAGGGGGTGTACTGATCAAAACTCAGCGAGAGCAGGAGCCTGAAAAAAAGGATTCGGGTAGGTCTCAAGACGCTGTTTGTATCCGAATGCTCCAATGGCTCGAATCCTGCTCTGCTAAGCTACGGTCCATTACTATTACCTGCAAGGAGTTAAATGTGCAATAGTTTCGAATATCATGAAAGCAGAGAGCTCACTGAGTTATATTCGTCGCCTGCCCTGGAGTGACAAGTCTGCTGGGTGACGTGGGCCTAGCCAACGGGAAGTGGCATGATCTTAGACGTAGTTCCGTGGAGCTAAGTCTAAGAGACGTGCGACTGGGCGGGCATATGGCTTAACTCCTGCAGAAAGTGTGGCCTCGCTGCCTCGGAATAGCACTTGCCGCCTGACTGCCGGCATGCAAAAGTACCCGCTACCCTGCACTCCAGTCGATGCAGCTAGGCCGACGGGGTGGTGAGTTCGGGATCGGAGCGAATAAAAGCCATTGTGTTACCAGCATAGCATCAGAGCTCAGGGAGCGTCTCCTCTTACCGTTGACCTGCCAGAGGGGCTATTTTATGACCAATCGGAGTTATTGGTGCTTTAAAGCCCATATTCCGTAAAGACCAAACAATTAGTCTACCAGGAATTGCAAAGCAAAAGAAGCCTTTTAGTAAAGAGGGATCTCCGTATATACTTCTCTGTCATGCATCCTCACTCCTTCGCCACTGATGACGTA
This sequence comes from Monosporascus cannonballus, assembly GCA_004154925.1. Lineage (NCBI taxonomy): Eukaryota > Fungi > Ascomycota > Sordariomycetes > Xylariales > Monosporascus > Monosporascus cannonballus. The sequence continues at coordinate 5,878 of QJNS01000709.1, forward strand.
GTGTTGCCTATGTTTATGTGTAGACCGTTCATCCGAACAGGAAACACCCTTGATTGTCCCTAATGTTTGCTAGCAGTTCATACAACGGTATGCAGAATAGCTTGCATATGTGGAAAGCCTGGATCGCTACGCCTAAGCAGAACGTATGGTCGGAATGAAATCAATCTGAATGAACCTGGATGGGCTCCATGAGAATGAAATAGAGGTTGACGGAATATGTCAGGTTATGGAGTGCCACATCCGATTGGGCTCATTTATATTCATATTGAGAACTACCCCTTTAACTACCTGGGGAGTAGTTCCGAGAACCTATGTGGGTGAGCTCCCTATTAGGTCGCACAGCCCCATGTGGCTGTGCGAATGGGGCCATAACTCGATAGTGCTGAAGTGGGGCCTGGGACGGACCCTTGAAAGGAAACTTCCCAAAAAGAGTTGCAGCAAAAAGGAAAGCAGACTTACCAGAAGATATCCAGACCAACATTTCCAGTCACCTCAAAGTCTATCAAACCTTATAATAAGTCGTGATCAGACGAAACATAGGAAAATGTTCGCTGTACCAGGATGGTCGGTCTCTGCCGACAACCTCAAACCGGAGACGGCCAAGGCTTCGGCGCCGGAGCAACAGAACGCACCCAGGCTGAAAAAGCGGAAGAGGCCATCGGCGCCGTCCGACGTGACGGCGGGCAACGTCGCGGACCTTTGGGAACAGGTCATAGAGGGGAAGTCCGGGAAGAAGGCCAAGACCGAGGGCGCCGGGGCGAAGGAACCCAGGAAGAAGCAAGACGATCACGTGAAAAGGAAGTCCGCACGGGATGGTGAGGTGAAGGACGGCGGCGGCGAAACGGCTCAGAAGGATGGAGAAGGGAACGATGAGCCGCAGCTTTCGCGTAAAGAAAAGAAGAAACGCAATAAAGAGCTGAAAGCGAAGGCCGAGAGCCAGGATGAAAAGGCGCAAGTTGAAGACGCCAATGAAGCCAGGGACGAGTCCTCTTCCAAGAAGTCAAAGAGGGACAAGAAAAAGCAGCGTCCGGAGCCTCGAGGCGACGGAGAGGGGCAGGAGCACGGCAACGATGATGACGCGAAGACGCAAGCCGAAAAGGAACCGAGCAAGGCAGCTGCTCCCCCTGCCGTGAAACTCACCCCCCTGCAGGCCGCAATGAGGGAGAAGCTGATATCAGCCCGATTCCGCCATCTCAACGAGACACTGTACACGCGGCCCTCGGCCGAGGCGTTCCAGCTATTTCAGGAGTCGCCGGAGATGTTCCAGGAGTACCACGAGGGGTTCCGGCGACAGGTGGAAGTGTGGCCCGAGAACCCGGTGGACTCGTACATCGCGGAGGTCCAGACCCGGGGCCGGCAGAGGGGAACGCCGTCGCAATCGCAGCACCAGCACCACCACAAATCGAAGCAGCACCAGCAGCGGGACGCCGACGTGGCGCCCCTGCCGCGCACGGGCGGGACCTGCACGATCGCGGACCTCGGCTGCGGCGACGCCAAGCTGGCGGCGGCGCTGCGGCCCTCGCGGCGGCAGCTGCGCGTCGAGGTGCTGAGCTACGACCTGCACGGTGCGGCGCCGCACGTGACGCGGGCCGACATCGCGAACCTGCCGCTCGCCGACGGCGCCGTCGACGTCGCCGTCTTCTGCCTCGCGCTCATGGGCACCAACTGGCTCGACTTCGTCGAGGAGGCGTACCGCGTGCTGCGCTGGCGCGGCGAGCTCTGGGTCGCCGAGATCAAGAGCCGGCTTTCCAGTGCCGCCGCCAAGAAGAATAGCGGCGGCGGTGGCGGCGGAGGGAAGAAGGGAGGACCGGTCGTCCACAGCGTCGGTAACCGGAGGAAGGCGGCGGCTGTGACGGGGAAGAAGGGCGGCAAGGGCAAGAACGCGAACGGCGGCGATGATGACAACGGGGGTGACCACGAGGCGGACCTCGCGGTCGAGGTGGACGGCGCCGAGGACAGGCGCCAGGAGACGGACGTCTCGGGCTTCGTGGAGGCGCTGCGGCGGCGCGGGTTCGTGCTGCAGGGCGAGCCGGACCTGCGGAACAGGATGTTCGTCAAGATGCGCTTCGCCAAGGCGGCCTCGGCGACGGTCGGCAAGTGCGCCGTTCCTCCTCCTGCTTCTACTTCTACCTCTTCCTCGAGGGAGTCTGGCGGTCCAGGCGGTCGGGGTGGTGGGCCGAGGAGGAGTGCCGTCAAGTTCACCGATGGCGCCGAGGGCCAGGAGAGGGTGGACGAGAGTAGTATTCTGAAGCCGTGCGTCTACAAGATCCGATAATGGGGCGTTGCTACCTGACTAGCTTGACACTCTACATACATATTCACTAGATAGCTTGTCGTGGCATGTTCCTGAAAGCTTACAACTTCATTATCTGAAAACGTTATGCTCTGATTTTTTTTTTCTCGCGATGGTGGGGACTATGGACCTTGGGCAGCTAACCATAACCTGCTCCCATAGCCACGTAACGTATATCTCCCGGCAATGGCTAAGATGGTGTCTTAACCCACCACAATAGAGGAGGGCGAGAGTGGTGATAACCTCGAAAATGATAACTCTATCCGCCCAGTCGGCCAGCCCGTCTCATCTATGCAAATCCGGTAATCCGCCATGCCCACCAATTCGCCTCGAACCCGAACACATTCTCCCCATTGCAAATTCAAATTAATGAGATGGGTGCCGCTAGTTCTGGAATAGGAGGCCGGCGGCATATTCGACATTGCCACCGGTAGCCTCCAAAGCATTGATAGCGGCTTGCCGACTGAAACCTAAACCCATAAGAGTGCTGATGTCGTTCTCCGGGAAGGATTGTCGTGGTTGAGCCTGTGGTTGAGGCTGAGCCCGGGCTGGGAGGCCGGAAGCGGCGGGTCGCGGCGGCGCCGCTGCGGAAGACGGGGCAGCCTGGGGAGGCGCAGAAGCGGCTGCCGGCGGAGCTGAAGGAGCAGTGACAGCCCCCGAACGGGCGCCAATAGTCGTTCCACCCGGCCCCTGAACAGTGGGCTCCTGGTTAACGGCGTCTTCGGTTTCCTTGGGGATGTCCGACTCTCCAAGAAATTCGACCTCCTCGCCCTGGATGATGAGCTTATTCCGCGCAAGGTCGATCGTGGCCTGGTGTCCCTTCAGGATGTCCAAGCCGAGTAGGAGATCAACCGACTTCCCCTCCATGACCGTGAAGGCGGCCGGCAGATGGTTGCTGCCGATTTGCAGCATCGTATAATGAACACGGCCGATGATGTTCGCCGTTCCGACCCCGCGAGCAACGCCGGCAAACCGTCTGTCTACAAGATGCATAATATTGCACGCCTCTGCGCAGGAAGGTGACATGATGGTGGCCTGGGCGCCGGAATCGACCAAGGCCTTGACTTTCACGCCGTTGACCTTAACATCGCAATACAGCAGGTGCACACGGCCGAAGGCTACGTGAACGCTATTAGCCTTAACAGCACGGGGGTAGCATCGGGCGGGGTTACCTACACTCCGGGTTATATTCCATGGCATTCTGCAGGTTCTCCATGACGCCCTGCTGGCGGATCATCTCCTCAATCCTAGCTTGGGCCTCCGGGTTGAACTCGTCATTGTTGAGCGCCTCTATCTCCCGCATGCGCGCTCGCCGGGCCTCCTCTTGCCGATCCGCGGTGGAACGGAAAATCTGGGCGAACTGTTGCGGGTTGTCGATGGCAGCGGCCAGCTGGGGATTCACCCGCTCAGCCTCGCTTCTCAGGCGGGGGTCGGCCAGGATCTGTAAACGTATGACCTCGGGATCCTGCGACATGGCGTTGGCGGCGGGCGCTCTGGGAGGTTGTGGCTGTTCCCGGGCGGCAGGAGGGATCCCGGTAGAACCCTGCATATCTCGGATATGGAGGGCCAGCATGTCACCGTCGGTTATCGAGAGCTCTTGAAGGGTTTTGGAGTCGTCGGTAACGAGCCGACCGTTGTGGTAGAGGTGTTGCGACGAGGCGGGAAAGCCTTCGGCCTCGATGGAACTGCGCAAAGCTCCGAGCGTCATGTCTGGGAAGACCTCAAGATTGACAAGACGGAGGTCTTGTTCCTCGACCTCGGGGTTGTTCACGCTCAGGGTGATGCGCCTACGGAATTGTAAGTCATACAAGCCGCCTCAATCCCGCTTACCCAAGCTTACCTACATTTTGACTGCGTCGGGGTGTATTTCTTTCGGTGTTGGGGACTTCCCAGAAGCTGGCAAAGAGAAGGAGGATGATATACGGACGGAAAGTCGAGTGCCGTTTTAAAGGGAAGAAAGCTTAAGCCCGGATAGAATTTTATTGGCCGTGGAAGGACATGGAAGATCTGTCGCTGATGAATTGTAAATTGTAATCAGATGGTAATCCGTACGCGCAGGCAGCAAGGCATTCGAGAGGAAAAGACGTAACGCACGAGATGAGCGCACCGCATCCCAGCTTTAAGCCTTGATGGCCCTCGAGGATCTTTCGTCGGACGACTGGAGATAACGACATCATTTTCCACTCCAAGTACATATTTAGCTACTTGCACATAACGTTAGTACCTATGCAAGCAAGTCCGTATCCTAATTCGCGTATGTGCTTTATCTGTAGCTTTGCATCCTCCGGCGACACTAAAACTACCTACCTGTCCCTACCCCACGTAGTACTTACTAAGTGCTACTCAGGTACCCCACAAGAGGGAGGTACTGTGCGTCAATAACCGATGCGCTCTTGGCTGCATCCACATCTGCCTGCAACCCCCACCTCCACTAGTACATGCACCTGTACATGTAGAGCTACCTACATGCGGCCATGTAACCTCGGAGCTGGTAATTATCTCGATAACTAAGGGTGATAGGTCACCATGCGAGGCAGGTATTCGTCATTCAAGGCCAGATGGCAGCGCAGGTGCCGGGTCCGGGATCCAGAGGGCGATCCAGAACGACAGGGACGGGCTGCACGGGGCCCCGGCGGGGCAACTCTCCTATCGTGTACCGTCCCCGCAGGAGGCTCCGGCCTATTATGCCGCCAGCATCTCCGACGTGGCTCGCTAAAATTTTTATATCTTTTAAATCTTGCCAGCAAGCCGGTAGGGCCGGCCGCGCGGTCCCGGGCTGGCGATCCAGTAGATATATACTATGTTTATTATCTCCTGCACGTGGGTGTAAAGGGGAATCATCATCCATCCTCTTCGTATACGACCTGAGGACGATTTAGCGGCGATCTAACTACATCGTAGCGGCTGACGGGTTCCGCGGGTGGTCCGAAAGGCTTTATCAAAAAAAAAAAAAAACCTGCTTCCTCCTATTTGGGCTGCTGCTTGCTTTGTCGAATATAGTGGATTCGGAATGTCCATCACACAACTCTGTTCACTGCCTACCTACCTAGCATTCCGGATGCCCGAGGGTATGTCTCACCATCTGCCGTGAATCGGGGCCTGTGCCTCGTAAGTTAACTGATGAACGTGTCGCCCTACTGTCCGGCACCCAGGGTATGGTAGCCGGGAGCCTCGGGAGACACTCGAGCCTAGCTCTTGCGGACACGTAACGCTGAAGTGGTAGATACGGGATGACAACAGTTCTTCATCGGACGAGCGCCATCGAGGATCATCGTGCAACCAGGCCTGATCGTGCAAAAATGAGTCTCGGTCTCACCATACCTAACATCAGGCAGCAATGATCATTTGTAATTGAACGGGGATACAGGACCGTAGCTATAGCCATCGGACGTCGTTCCCTAGAATGCTCGGGGGGGTCGGTTACGATACCGGGAGCGATGTCTCTTAGCGACGTCACTACGCCGTCTCGTTGGATCCCATTCGACGATCTCGGCTCCAGATTTCCGCTGTCTGACGACCCCACTAAACTCTATTCCCACTTCATCTAATAATGCGAGAGAGAACCCAAGCTGAGGGCCGTGGAGGTCTCGCTCTGTTAGTGTGGGACGTAGGAGCGTTGTAGAGGGCTTGCTTTATCAAGAGATTGCACCAGTCCAACGCCGTAATACCACGGGTGCATATCTACTACACAGGCATGGACAAGGCTCTTTAGTTTCGCCCAAACCGTCAATCAAATGAAGGATAGTCTTGTTAGAAGCTGGGAGCTAGGTATCACCGAATCGATCATCTGATGCCTGTAACCCCTAACCGTAGCCCTAACCTACGTAAGAGTCCTCGTAAATACGCCAATCTGAGTAGGCTGGCCTCAGTTCTTTCTGGTATGATCCACACGCCATAGTCGCAGAGACGGAGAAAGGCGAGGAATCACCCGACTGATACAATTCCGGCATTTACCCCTGCCATTTCATGGCATATAGTCAGCTCAGACGGGGACTACATTGGCCCCTGGTCCCACAGTTCATAGAACCGTCGAGGGACATAACAAGGATTGCGGCATATGACTGATAGGTCACTGGGGCAAGGTGGAAGCAGTTACTATCAGCCGAAACACCCAGACAGGAAATTTCAAATGATATTTAGGAGAGTATGTACGTAAAAAAAAAAAAAAAAAAAACCAAAAAA
>QJNS01000709.1:12362-79289 GCA_004154925.1 Monosporascus cannonballus
TGAGATCATCTTAACGTATTTATATAAACAAATATATTTAAAATTAAGTTTTTTTTTAATTTTTTTTTTTTAATTTTTTTTTTAAAAAAAAAAAAAAAAAAAGGCTCGAATCCGGTCTTCGCTGATGATAGTAGTCATAAAATTCGACCAACTCCGTTGCAGGTCCTTAGGAAGCGCCAAAGCGATCTGGGCACACGGCCGGTGCCACCAGAGTCCAGACGTACAAGCAGTAGCAGAGCCACGCGCTGACAATCTTCACCCAACTAGCCCAGTACGTGCGTCCAACAGTCGCAAAACCGTCCTTGTTCATTGCCTCCTCTCCCTTCCACCCGGAAACAAGCAATGTTCCGACCCAGCAAGTAGCCAGAAAGAAGATGATGTGGAAGATCGAGTAGCTGTACTGCGTATTCGATCGCTCATCATCGTGGGGCGTGTTGCCGCTGCGGTCGTCATCCTCATCGTCCGACAGGAGGGCGTCCGCCGGCAGACTACCTTCCTCGACGGCTCTGCGCAGAGCTTCAGCCCTCATTTCGCGAGGACCGGGCTGTTGGGTAACGAGATCGTGTTCATCGTCGTCGGGAAGTCGAATGCCGCCTCCGTTGTTGCCCAAGCCAAGACTCTGAGTCGCAGCGCGCGTGGTTGTGTAGGCGACAGTAAGCATGGTCGCGATGGCGCCAATGACAACAGAGGTCGTGCGGGTGCCCTGGGCGCGGATCAGAGGGTTGCACTTGTTGTCGTCTGGCTCCATCGACACGGCAGACATGGTAAGATAGGTGCAGTAAACAGCAACCATGGCGGCTTGAGCCAGACCTGCTTTGGCGTTGTACTCCTGGACCGTTGGATGCACAGATATGAACGATATGGCAATCCAGAATATCAGGTTGATGGTAATGGCCGCCTGGTTCATGGCACAACGGCCCCCTGCGAAGAAAATGTACTGGACGATAGTCATGCCTAGCGAAGCCAAATACATGCCCAAAGTCGAGCCGATAAGAATGGTCCTCCAGAATGCCGATTCGGTGTTTTCGATCTTCTCGAGACAATACTCGGCCCAGGTATGCGCGAGATCAACCAAGAGAATAAGACCGAGTATGAGGAAGAGCATGGCGCCGAAAAAGGCGAAATAGTTGCCCCAAACCTTAAAGAACTCGTCGGGAATTAGGAAGGACAGGACTATGAAAGCCAGCCAGGCAATAACCTTGGGTCCCCAGTAACCATTCTGTAGAGCGGCGCGCGGATTCTTAGAGGAGTTGACGCCGACTAGCAGGCCAGCGAATATGAGATGGAATAGTCCGAGAGCGAAGTTGATCCTGTGGACTGCGAGCCACCCGTAACATTGGCCGTTAGGACAGTTAATCTTGACATAGTCGAGCGTGAGATGTTGCAGCTTTTCGATGGCCCACGGAGTAAGCATAATCCAGGCTAGTATAGAGTTGACAAGGAGAATAAGGGCGTATGCGATACGAGTGGCGATGCTATCACGGAGCTGTTAGCGGAACGTCCGGCTGGTGAATTATTGAGAAGTCGTAGGGATACCTGTTACCACACTTCCCACAAGCGCTGCAAACCACGGAACATGTCGCGGCACCACAACAGCTGGCGGCGAAGGAAATAACCTGTTCGGAAAAGGAGCATTGTTAGAACCGACGAGTGGCTGTCTGGCTAGTCTGAATGGCTCGGGACGTACAGTGCCCATGCTGGGTACCGCCAGTAGCGGTAGGGAAAGTAATGCGCCCATTATATTCGGCTGCAACCGATAGCGCGGCGTCGATGGAGTTTACTTCAGAGATGATGAAGTCTTTGCGTTTGGCCGCGGGTTGACGAGGTTAATCTGGATGGCGAAGCACGAGGAGTCGACGGCTCCGAGGCGACCAAAGATCAACATGTTTAAGCACGAGCCACCTTGGGGATATGGAGGGAAGAATTACGTAGTTATCAACGCACGGCGGACTCGGCATCCGGGCTAGAGCAAGGTACCTAGGTACATCGCATCCTAGAGGTCACTTGGCTCGAAGCCGGGGAAGGTCGAATGCCGAAATCCCGAACCAAGCTACGAAGTACCTACCTACCTACGGGTGGTCAAATGGAGGATATGCAATAGCCAGAGAGGACAAATTGGGCAAATTGTACTGCACGAAGTACAATCGCATAGAAAGGGGAACGCGACGGTACGCACGGTAACCTGAGGCTCTTGCAATATATCCGGTCACGTTCCATCCCCCTGAAGGCTGTTCCACCTGCGCATCAGCATGTGCGAATTATATCTTTAGAGATTCCTCTCCTTTCTGTTTCTTTTAAGAACGTCGGCTTAGCGATACGATACATGGAATATAATTACCCACCTACCCTAAGATTCTTTCAATTTGTCGAGGAACGACCAGTATTGCGATCCGACCTTCCGCCCGACATCGCTATCTAGGAAATCGATCCTGGCCACACAAAGCTTTCCAATCTAACGTGTTGGATATTCGAAAGCGCGCCTGATCCAGTCAAGACGCTTCTGACTAAAGCTACGGCGGACATAATATCTGGATTGGCGGGCCACGCCGATTTCAAGTTAAGGGAGATATGGTCTTATAGAAGCAAATAAGTCATCATGGCGTTGGATAACCAGCTCGACAATGCTCGCATTGTATCGAGCATGGCTGCGACGGCCATCGCTTTGGCCTGTGGAACCAACGTAAGCTCGAAACAAAACAAAGTATTACACCTGGGGATTACACCTGACCATGAACGGTAGTACGTCTATTCGGCATGGGCACCGCAGTTCGCCGACAGACTGTCCCTATCCGCGACCGAATCCAACCTCATAGGCCTCGCTGGCAACCTGGGCATGTACTCGATGGGCATACCTATAGGCATGTTTGTGGATACTAAAGGGCCGCGGCCAGCTGTTATAATTGGTTCCGTCTTGCTCTTCGTTGGTTACTACCCCTTACATCTAGCCTACGATGCCGGTCATGGCTCCGTCGCTTGGATGTCATTCTTCTCCTTCCTTTCAGGCCTAGGAGGTTGTACGGCTTTCGCTTCTGCCATCAAGACCTCCGCTCTGAACTGGCCTCGTCATCGTGGGACTGCCACTGCTTTTCCTCTCGCCGCTTTTGGCTTGAGCGCTTTCTTCTTTGCATTAATCGGCTCCATCTTCTTCCCGGGCAGTCCAGGGAGGTTCCTTCTGGTCTTGGCCTGCGGAACCTCTGGTCTAACTCTCGTTGGATTTTTCTTTTTACGCGTGCTTCCGCCACCCCCGCACTATCACGCAGTTCGCACCACCGAACCTAGCATGTCCGGCTCCCAACAGCTACGCGGAACAGCTTCGCAGCGGTCCAAGATCCACCGCGCTGGTCGCGGAGACTCTGATGAACCTGGTATGTCGCCCAATGCCACCACCACGACCCGAGACGCCTCAGACCTAGGGAACGAGGCTACTACCACAACCCGATATACCCTTTCCCAAAATGCCGGGAGCGTCGAGCAAGCTGCAGGTTCGGCTTCTGCAGCCTCTGTGGAAGAGGCAGGAGAGACGTCCTCTCTCATGTCTCGATCTCGATCATCCACCGCTTCCTCAATCCCGGGCGAAGTTTTAGTGCAGAGCAGTGTTGATATGGATCGTTCTCATCGTGTAGATATTCGGGGTGCTGCGCTTCTTAAGAACCTGGAATTCTGGCAGCTGTTCATCGTCATGGGGATCCTCTCGGGCATCGGTCTCATGACCATCAAGTAAGTGCCGTAGCCCCTTGCGGAAGGTATTGTGCGGTCGCTCATCGTGATGTAGCAACATCGGAAATAGCACCATAGCTCTCTGGACACACTACGACGACTCGATCGACGACAAGACGCTAGCTCTCCAGCAGCAACTGCACGTTTCCGTTCTCTCGCTCGGTAGCTTCGCGGGTCGGCTTCTTAGTGGCGTCGGTTCGGACTTCCTCGTCAAAGTGCTACGCGCTAGTCGCGTATGGTGTCTTGTCATCGCCTCGGGAATCTTCTCTGTCGCGCAACTCTGCGCTCTGAACATCGTCAACCCGCATCTACTGGGTTTCGTGTCGGGGTTCAGCGGCCTCGGTTACGGCTTGCTCTTCGGCGTATTCCCATCCATCGTGGCCGAGTCATTCGGAATCCATGGCTTGAGCCAGAACTGGGGCGCCATGACTCTGTCGCCCGTTGCCTCGAGCAACATCTTTAACCTCTTCTACGGCGCCGTGTTCGACGCGCACTCTGTGATCGAAGCGGACGGGAGTAGGTCATGCGCTGAGGGGTTGGAATGCTACCGGGCTGCCTACTTTGTGACGTTATGTGCCTGCTTCTTAGGGTTCGGGGTCACATTGTGGGTCATAAGGCACCAGTGGAAGACGAGGCTGGCCGAGAGCTTCCAACCAAAGGACTAGAAAGTCCCTAGATACTCTCATGGTAGAGTGTCCATTTATTGTAGACTACTGAGGACCGAGAAACCCCCGGCGGGCCCAGAACTGCCGTTTTGGTTACAAGTATGAACCTAGATAATCACAGAATATATACGGAAACTAGAAACGGAAAATAGACGCGTGTAACTCTGTGAGTGTCAAACACAAGTAATCGCATTGTGCATACCATATTCTTGTCTCTGGTGAATCTGAATCGACTCTATCAACGCCTAAGGGGGCCATGGGGGTCCGATCACGCCTCGAACGAGGGCCATTTTATTTGTTTTATCGTTACGCTATGTAGCCCAGCCTCCTTAATTCTCTACTCTTACACGAATTCGTTATCTGTCACACATGCTCATGAGAGCTTTCATCCAGCGTAAAACAATCGTTCATCCACCCGCTCATCTGCCGACCCCATTCATCCATGACATATAACACAACTCCGTTCAGGGCTGCGCCGAACCCGCTCCCTACCTAACACACGCATCATACACCGCCTCCCTACCTCCTCAAGCAATCCACAAAAATCGAATCATAATTTCGTTCGCTTCACTCTCAAGCAGGCATCGAAGTCATGAGACCCTTAAGCAGGGTGCCCGAGTACCCGCCCTGGGCAGTAGCGGGTCCCGCCATGCCCTCCTCGGCCGCTCGGCCGCTGACGTTGCGCCGGTAGCCCCTGCCGGCGCCGTGGCCGTTGTGGTAGTCGGTGCCCGACGACACCTGGCGCGGGCTGCCGACCATGACGGGCGGCGTCGCCGACCGCAGGTCGCCGTACGGCCGCGCGTAGAACAGCGCCTCCTCGCCCCCCTGGAACGAGGGGTCCCTCCGCCCGTTCGCCCCGCCGCCCCCGGCCTTCGGCACCGCCAACCGCTGCTCGTCCGCGATGTCCCGGCTCCCGCTCGCGGCGTCCCCGTCCGCCTGCGACAGCGCGGCCGTGCGCGGGGGATGCAGGCGCAGCGGGTTCGGGTGCAGGCTCGTCTTGCGGCCAACCATCGCGTAGTCCCCGCGGAATTCGTCGCCGGAGTCGTTGTCCGAGTCGTCCGAGTGGAACTCGTACCGGCGGTCGGGGTGCATCATGTCGTTCTCGCGGTCCGAGTCGCTGCCGTCGCCGTCGCCGTACGGCTGCGCCAGGGCCTCGTAAGCCCGGCCCCTGTCCTCCTCGGCGGCGCGCTCGGCGGCGGCGCGCTGCCGCTGCTGCGTGCGGTTCACCAGCGATTCGGACGCGTACCACGTCTCCATGAAGCGCGGCGCCCGCACCGGCGACGCGCTGCCGCTGTTCTTGCCGCTGTTGTCGCCGCTACCGGTCGGGCCTTGCGGGCCCGCCACGCTGTTAGGCCGCGACGAGTAGCCCTTGTGCAGCGGGAGCTCGGCGTAGCCGCCCCGCGGCAACGGCGGCAGGGGCGCGGACATGTGCTTCTTCTTGGCCGCGGCGTCAGGGGCGGAGGGTGGAGCGCTGTTGCGCTTCGGTGGCGACGAGCTGCCGGGCACGATCTGGTACTGGCGGCTGGGGAGGTCGGAGCGCGAGTCGCGGTGGGAGGAGCCGAACGAGTCCCTGGACCCCTCGCGCGTGTGCATGAATGGGATGCTGGGCGGCCGCGAGGAGACTTCCTCGTAGGGCGCTCCCGAGCGGCGGCGGTCCTCGAGCGGGGTCGACAGGCGCTTCGTGCTCTCCGTCTCCCATGTGGCCGTGGTGGCCACCGACGACTTGTTGCGCTTGTGCGCGCGACGCGTCAGATTGTCCTCGAGAGGGTTCATGTCCGGCGGCATCCGAGCGATGCGCCGGAACATGAGGCCCAGGTACGTCGAGACGGCGAGAGAGACCACGTGCAGCCCGCCGGCCACGATCAGCGTGTAGTATTCGGCGCGGACGAAGAACACGGCGAGGTCCTTGTTGCCCAGCAGCGTCGTCCAGCCCCCGCCCTGGCTGTGCACCAGCGCCGCCCCCAAGCCGTACAGGCCCGCGGTGGCGAGGTCATGGACGGCGGAGAAGCACTGGTACGCCGCCGCGGACGCGGGGGGCCTGACGCGCGCAGGTCGCGCGTGATGGTAAATCGAGTAGATACAGCTGACGGCCACCACTCCGGGCTGTGGGATCGGTCAGGTTGGATTGCTGTGCATACGTAGATCTGGAAGTTGGGGTGAATACGTACGACGATTCTCATGACCCAGGCAAGCCTAGGCTCGACCTCAGAGATCAAAATCATGAGCGCAACTAGGCCGAGCCCTCCAACCAGCTCAAGGCAGCGGAGACCTAGTTGAACGCGTCTGGTGAATTTAATCCACCACTTCGACGTGCCGCTCATAGGGCGGAAATCCATACTTCGGCCGGGTGGGATCGCATGTGCACTAGGGAACACCGCGTGTCAGTACGGCACGCCCGGGTCCGTGAATATATCCCATCCATCTAATCATCACTCGGGCGGGCAAAACACTCACTCGGGATGGCGGTTGAAGGTAATGAACGGTCCTTCCCGCTTGGGTTTCTTCGGCTTCGGCTCCCAGCTCGCCCTCGTGACAGCCTTGGGGTCGAACTCCTTCTCGGGATACTGGCCGCTGCTCCTCGTCGCCGCACCATCGTATATGAAAGGCTGTTGAGCCCCCATCATCTACCAACGACGCGATCCAGCGCGCTGAGTGGTTAAGACTTCTTCTTCTCTGCAGACTTAATAAGAAAAAAAATAGGGGTGTGAAGGAATGCGCGGCCTTAAAAATGTAGAAAAGAGTAAGGAGAAAGGAGTTCTCGGTGTGGGCATAAGTCTGCGCCGGCAATACATATGGTTGGTCGGGGACCATTGCGGGATGACGATGCAGGTGTGCTGTCAGTCACGTTGACCGGGCAACCAGCAGCCCAACCCCCAACATGATTAGCTCTAGCCTATCAAACGAGGTCACTAGCCGTCACCTCGTCACAAAACCCTAGCGTGGCTACTCTCCGTGTCCGTAGGAGAATAGTAGAATGCTTAGACGGGGTTTGGTGGGATTCTATCTAGTAATAGGATCTTTATTGGGGAGATGGAGCTGAACCTCTACCTGTTCCGTCTAACGGCTCATTCTCGTTAAGCTACTGGTTTCGCCGACGGCTTCCAGCCTTTCGTACTGGTGACTGTCCAGCGGCCTCGGACTTCGGCGGAAGTTCAACTGCGGCCCCAACGGCGATTCCGATTTCATCAATGACATCATTGTTTAAGCGCCTTTTATGATTTACCTTCCACGTAATCGAAGTGATCTATCATGTCTTCAGTCGCAAAGTCGTGGCTTTGCAACGCATGCAAACGCAAGACACTGTTGAGTACGTGTAGTAGAGTTTCCCGGTTCGTCGCCTTCAGGAGCCCTTATTCGACAGCCAGCCGAGATGGCAAGCCGTTCCGGATGGCCGTGGTCGGCTCCGGCCCCGCGGGTTTCTACACGGCGTACCGGGTCATGACGAGGATCCAGGGAGCCAAGGTTGACATGTTCGAGGCCCTGCCGGTCCCGTTCGGCCTCGTGAGGTTCGGGGTCGCGCCCGACCACCCGGAAGTCAAGGTCTGAGTCATCGCACCCGAAGACCAAGGAGGCGCATACCATTAACCGATTCCCCGCAGAATTGCCAGGAGAAGTTCGAGGAGGTCGCCGGCTCGCCGGACTTCACCTTCATCGGAAATGTCTCGGTCGGCAACCCGGGCGGCCACTTCGACGGCTGCACGGTCCCCGTGCGGTCCGTGATGCGCCACTACGACGCCGTGGTCTTCGCCTACGGCGCGTCCAAGGACAGAAGGCTCGGCATCCCGGGGGAGTCGGACCTGCGAGGCATCTACTCGGCGCGCGAGTTTGTGGGTTGGTACAACGGCCTGCCCGAGTACGCGGACCTGGACCCGGACCTGACCAGGGGAGACGAGGCCGTGATTATCGGGCAGGGCAACGTGGCGCTGGATGTCGCGCGGATGCTCCTCGAGAACGTGGACGTCCTTCGCAAGTCCGATATCACGGAGGCGGCCATTGAGAAGCTTTTGAAGAGCCGGATCAAGCGGGTGCATGTCGTCGGAAGGAGAGGTCCCATGCAAGTGAGCGGTCCCAACTAACCTGCCTAGACGGCGGATGGAGCTGATTGCATGACAAAGGCAGCATTTACGATTAAGGAGGTCCGGGAGCTGATGAAGCTTCACGGAGTGGGCTTCCATCCGATGGACATGTCGCTCCTCCCAGATGAGATCTCGAAGCTGCCCCGAGCCCGCAGGAGGCTCGTGGAGGTCATGGTGAAAGGCTCCGCGACCAAAGTCGAGGACGCCGCCGCCTCCTGGTCGCTTGATTTTTGTCTGTCGCCCACCGAATTCGTAGGCGACGCGGACGGCAACGTGCGAAGCACCATCTTCGAGCGGACTTCCCTGGCGGCGCCGTTCGATCCGTCTTCCGCCGTCGCCGGCACGGGGGGAAGGGTGGAGATACCCTCGCCGGTGGTTTTCCGGTCCATCGGCTACGAGTCCGAGGCGCTTCCCGGATTCCTGGAGGCGGGGATCCTGTTCGACGAAGCGAAGGGCGTTATCCGGAACGACGGCCTGGGCCGCGTGCTACGGGCGCCCAAAGATGGCGACAACGCCGAATCGCAACCGTCCATTCTTCCCGGGGTCTACTGTGCGGGCTGGGTCAAGCGGGGCCCGACGGGTGTCATTGCCTCGACCATGGAAGATGCCTTCTCGACTGGCGACGCGATCGCGTCGGACTGGAGCGCGGGGTCGCTGCTCCCCGCGGGAGAAAGCAACTCCGGCTGGGATGCCCTGCGGACCGAGATGGATGGTCACAATTGCAGGATCATAGGATGGGAGGACTGGCATAAGATAGACAAGGCCGAGAAGGAAAGGGGCCTGTTGCTGGGGAAGGAGAGAGAGAAGCTCACAAGCACAAGTGAGATGCTGTCTGTTGTACAATAAAGGGATAGATACCCTTCGAGTCCTCTGATGTATCGCCTAGGGTATAATTGCAACCGGGTGAATAATAGCCCCCTTTGAAGGCGCTCAGTATTACCCACTCTAAGGCTAGCCCTTCCCAATAGGGAGCCGGGGGATGTGAACTTTATAGGTCTAATTAGAAACCTTCTCTATCCGGCGTGTAAAAAGCACTCGGCGCTTCACCTTTGACGTCGGCCAGCAGTCCGACGACCTCGGTAGGCCAGACGATCATGTATATTAGAAAAGGCACAACGGTATAGCACAGATGCTAGCATGTGTTGTTACCCTCATTGAAAGTCACATCCCATTATGATCATTTCCTCCCCAACGTATAAAGCGGCGGAAAACTACCAACAAACAGGATTTTTATTCCTAATCAAACTCCTGTGATGTTACATACCGGTTTCGGTGTCGAAGACTATACTTCCATAAAAGGAGGAAAAGGGGTCTTGATTCCATTGACGACCAGCCGTGAAACGCCGAAACATCCGCAAACTCTCAGATCACTCATCTCAAGAAACCGACCTTATTCGCCACATACCTCGAGGCTTCTTTCACCCTCTCATCTCAGTCCAGTGGTCTCTTGTCTAAGGGAATATTCTCCCCGCGGACAATGCGCCGTCCATCTATGAGGGGGTGCAGGACAACAAATGCCCTGTTTTCCCGAAATGCTGCCGACGACACCAGCCTCGAGCAGTATTATGCGCCTGGTCCATCTCATTATGCCTCGTAACTCTTAATGTTGCCGTTGCTTCCAAGCGGCTGGACTGAGCCTAGCGATGGCGCCGAGGTAAACGTCAAGCCGCTTCCGTCTATGCTCTTCAATTCTGCACCTGCCTTAAGGCCTTCTTGCGTCTCGCGAACCCGTCTCTTGAAGTTGAGGCGGTCCAGGAACAATTGCTGACGGCCCCTCTCGAGTTCGCGTCGTTCGGCCTGCAGAATGGTCTCCATCTCGTCAAAGTACTTCAACTTCAACTCCATCTTCTGAAGAGTGACATTTACAGCGGCAGAGAGAAGTCGCGTCATCTCGCGCTCCTCATGGGAGGCGAGGCCGCCTGCTCGAGCGCCCATCGAAGCCAAGGGTATGCTGGCCAGAGTGCTGGTAGTGGTAGTTGTAGTGGTTGTTGTCGTGGTCGTTTCTTGTCTGATGTCTATTTCCATGGAATCACCCTCCTTCTCCTTATCTTTCCCGTTGACCTTAGACGCATCGCCGCCCTCGATTTTGTTACGTAGGCCCTGTTGTAGCTCCTCCACCGATTTCCTAGCCGCCGCAGCAGTCGTTTTGGGGTCTGTCAGGCTAGCAAGGAAGCCAATAACGGACATGACGGGATTATCCGCCTGGCTGAAGGGGAGATACCCACCATGGCTCCCGAGCATCGAAACGCCAGTCGGGGCATGGACAGGGGCTTCCGACTCGAGGTATTTGTCCTCGATGTCAAGTTGCAAGAACTGTAAAACGCACTCTTCTCGTGTCCGCGTCCCTACATGCTCGGCGATCTCGGCCCAGTCATCGTCATACCTCTCCAGGCCTTCAAGAAGTCGCAATATTTCGGCATCAGTCCATGGCGCGTCGCGATCCAAAATGGAAGAATAGGCGCGGTTCTCCATCTTGACGAAATTGGTGTTGGTCTGATTGTTTGGTATCCGGGCCTCCATATAGCAGCTGGGGCACACATCGATCTTCGTCTTGGTCGTCGAGTTGGCCTCGGGCAGATGGTAGTAGACCCTGGTACAGTCGATGCCGCAGGTCTGGCAGTTGACCTTAACAATTGGCGCCTTCAAGCTGTCCTCCGCTCCAGGAGAAGCGCTCCCAGTGCCGTTAGTAGTGGCGGCCTCCCCATTCGTCTTACTTTCGGATTTGGTGAGCTTCGTCCCCTTCGCACTCGCTTCATAAATGTTACGGCCAATCTCCAGATTTCTCTCACCAGCAGCAGTCGCAGCTGTGCTCGCTTTCCGGTCAGTCTCCTGGTTCTTGACGCCTTCGAGCACGATCGGGTCTGCAGATGGCTGCCACGGCTGAAGTCCGCGAGGAGTGTCACAGATGACCTGGAAGTGCCCAGTGAAAGGCGGGCCTACTTGGGACGGCCGTTGGTCGGCATCGACCTGTGAATTGTCAGCGCCTTGCCCTCCACTGACACAACGAGGCAACGCATGCTCACCTGATAGTTGATCAATCCCCACTGCTCAAGAAAAGCGTGGACGCGCATGATAGCGCACACATCGCCGGCCAAGTTCCGTCTGCATGCCGTTACAGTTAGGTACTCGACGGGATTCAGCCGGTAGGTGTTAATCATGAAGTCGCGGTAGTCCTTGTACACATGGGGTGTTTTGCTCCGGTTGCGGTTGTTGAAGAACTCTGGGAGTGCCTTGCGCTCGATATTGTGGATGGTGTTCATATCGAACCATGTGCTATAACTCGGTAGGACGATGGCATGCGTCTGGGAGATGAGGTGTTCACGAGCGGCGTTCTCGATGCTTTCCTTGGACTTGACCTCCTGTGCACCTCCTTCGACGGCGGCGGCAGTTTCTTCACCCTCCTTGTCCTGTAGCTGGCCATCCTTAGGTTCCGTCTGCGCCTCGCCCATCTCCTCATCTTCCTTAGCTAGGGTAGTTTCAGCAGGCGGTTCGGCGGGAGCATCTAGCGGGTTGTCTGAGATACCAGCAGGTGCAGGAGTAGTACTATCTTGCTTAATTGCCGGCTCAGCAGCGGACACGCCAGACATTTGAACATCTACTCAGCGCAATAATCAGTGATGCTGTCATCCCTTCGCATACTCGGCCCTGGAGGGCGCAGCAGGTCAAATTACGATCTATATGACTTACCATCGACATGAAGTGGTGGCTGTGATAGGATGTCATTTCCGCCGGGAGTACCCGAGTTGGCTGACGAACCATAACCAAGGTGCTGCTCATCCATGGTGGTTGACTTTGGATGCGGATCGCAAAGCTGAGGGGGGATGATGAGTGAGGAAGCAAGGGAATGGATGATTATTATTAATTCAAACGCGCGCAATTGTAAGGCGCAAAGAGGTAGGCAAAACGGGAAGTCTACTCAGAAAAATCGCATTTAGACTCGAAAAAGGGGGGATTCTCATGAATCGATGCCGCGTGCTTATTACGATTCCGACGGGTTGAATCCACTGAATGCGAGCGAAGAAGGCTGGATGGATCTCATCAGTGAGTCGCGTTTGGAGAAATCTTGGTCAATTTCCGCGACAGCTAAAGATGAGCACGGACCACTCCAAATGCACACTAGCCTATCCGAAGAGCACCCGGGCCGTCCCCCAAAAAGGTGGACACCACAACCTCCCAGCAAGAGATCTACTTTTCTGTCAAGGGGGTTACCGTTACCCCCATCGTCGAGCTCTATACCCCGGATTTGAAATAGTGAGAGTTGTTGTAACGAACAGCAAGTCTTGCATGTAAAAGTAGCAATACAATATATAGATACAGTACTACGAGTATCTGCTGGATTAACCCGGGTAAGTACATAGGGTCTATCGATCAAGCATGAGCTAAAATGGGTATCGTGATACAAGTGCTAATAACAATAATGCCGCCGCAATAAACAAATCCCCCCTTTCCTTTGCCTCTTATCATTTCTTCATTTTTGAACCTCCCACTCACCGTAGTACTCAAGTCCTTCCTTCCAATCATGCGCGCTGTCGTCGAGACCAGCCTTCTGAGACGGCCACTTCAGTTCTTCCTGCTTCTGACGAGCGATCTGCGCCTCGATGGCTTGAGTGACCTTATCACTGTACTTAGCAGGGCCGCCGCTCTGGACCACCCGTTGTAGTCGCATCTCCTCAACCCGGTCAAAGAGCGCGTCGAAGCGCACGCATTGCACCTCCAGGCGATGCTCCATCTCGATCCGGCGGCGGATGGCCTGTCGGCCGCGGGCAGTGCCAGGGTCGTCGATATCTGTGTAGTTGAGGGCTTCGTGGAGCTCGCCATCTACTTTGCTATGATCGATATCATGGTCGATGTCTGGGCGGAGCGCTTCGTCGAGATCTCGGTCTACTGCGTCCTGGTCGATGTCGCTGTCTTCGTCCAGCTGGTCCCTCGCGTCTTCCGAGTCCTCGTGGCTGTCTATGTCTTGCTTTTGCTCTCCATCTGCGACTTGTTGCGCGGATTCATCCTCAGAGGCGTCTGAGAGCGAGCCGTCATCGGATTCCTCGTCACTGCTTTCCGGAGCGGAATCAATACCGAGCGCTGCTTCCACCTCGTGGTAGGACATGGCATATCCCTCATCATCGTCATCGTAGTCGATGTCAACATCCACAATTTCGGGGGCGGTGTCCACTGCCCCGGTTTCCGCATGGTTCTCATCCTGTGATTCGTCCTTGTAGACGTTCAGACGTAGTCTGCGCGCCGTTCGGGCCCAGAAGCCGCGGCTATTCTCCTTCATACCCAACGACGCTGCCGCTGCCCTCACGTCTTTGTTTTTGATGAGGCCCCTGGTACGGTGATTACCGGCCTGCTTGGCATTGACTCTCGAAGTCGCGATGTGGAGTGTAGTAGTCACAAGACGTCGAGTGATGCTCACAGCGAGCGAATAGAAGTCCTGAAACGCTGTGGCTCTCATGGACGGGGGCTCCTCTGATACAAACTGCCAGCTGTGGTCCGGGATGACTGAGTTCATGAAGACACGGTCGGAGAGCTTCAACCAATTGCGCATTAATAGGAACTCGGCAAATGGTAAGTTGTCATTTTTTTCGCGACGCACTTGCCGCTCGAAGAAAGTAGCAAGCGCTGGTGTGATCAACCAGTGGTCTTGCCATCTCCCCTGTTCTACAGTTTCCTCGTGGCGTTCCTGTCGTAGGGCAATGTCGTCTGCTGCCGCCTCCAGTGCGTTGCAAGTTTCTTGGGTTATTTCGGCTGCTAGAGGAATATCCACCGGTCGTATGGCACGTTTTCGCTTGCCCAAGTCCGCTCGCCTAATGCGGTCCTCCTGCTCTAGAAGTTTAAGGTATTGATGGATCTCCACCTCGCTCTTGGTGCCGATCCTGGATGCGATTCCGGCCAAGTCCAAGCGGCCAAGTCGCTCTAACCCTGAGAAGAACTTCTCTTTCTCCAATGAAGTCCAAGACACGGCCCCCACCTGGGAAGAGTCGAGACTCTGCCAGTATTCAGAAATGTTCGCCTCAGCAGCATCCTTGATGTCCTGGTTAAGAATCTCAACGTAACCGCTGTTGAGTGTGCTTCGCTGACGCTTAAGGGGCAAACCGGTTGGGTCTGCGATATGTGTGTTTTGAGTGCTACGTCGTCTCTTACGTGAAGTCCTGTCTCCAATCTCATCCAATCGTCCTAGTGCGCCCTGTTGGATCTCGGAGCTAGATGTTGCTGGGCGGATAGGGAGATTGAGCTCAGGACCATCAGTCTGCCCTTGAGTCTGGAGAAGCTCCCGATAAGTTGGACCTTCCGATGATGATGATGAGTCTATCTCCGTGGTCTCTCCCCTTGAGAGACTACTCGGTACATAATCCTCATCTAGATCCATGATTGGAAATGGGATTGCCACGGCTCGAGATGCATCGCGTGGCTTTTCGGTGTCCTAAGAGCTAAATGAGCGGGCGCCATCCATGAAAAATATGGATGTAACTTACAAGGCAACAAGCAGAATGTTCTCATTCTCAACTTTCGCCAAAATACGAACAACAATAAGGGAAATTATCCGTATTGGTCACGAGGCCTCATGTTGAGACTGACGCGTAGAACAGAGAACGCGGGAAACTTATCGCGCGTTCCCACACGTTTTCCTTTGAGAATGGGTGAATCCCAGGCAGGCACTGCAGTTTGAAGGGAGGTTTGCTACGAACTACCGGTACCTAGGTAGGGCAGTATAGCAGACAGTTTAGCTTATCAACAGATATCAAGCTCTATCGGATAGGCTGTAACTCGCTAAATTCCCAGCAGCTTAGCGTTTAAACGTAATCCAATAGGCAGCCGTCCGATAACCGATAAGGTATTTCATCAGCGTTAACTTTTCTGGATGCATTTTCTCTCATGAGAGCCCCGCGTAACCTTGTTCCAACGTCATCTCTACAACCTCTTTTCGTCATTCCAAGAGATGTGAAATGCCACGTCTTTGTCCGAGATGGCTTTCATTGAGGAATCCACCATGGCACCCACGACCTGGCAACGTCCCTATAAAGGGTTTTTCGATTTCAGCAAAGCTGCCAGCGGGCGCACCCCTGAGAACCTCGTCGCGTTCTTTCACAGGGGGCACGGCCCTGAGAGCCCGGACGCGCGCTTTGGCAGGGGGTGCACCCGTAGGGACCACGTCACCCTCACCAGTGCCCGTTCGCCTTCGTGACTACCAAGAAGAATGTATCATATCTGTCTTAGACTCAATAAAGCATGGCCATAAGCGGCTAGGGATTTCTTTAGCAACAGGAGCTGGGAAGACGGTCATCTTCACCCAGCTAATCGATCGAATCCAACCAAGTCGCAGGGAGGCTAGCCAGACCTTGGTCTTGGCCCACAGGCGAGAGCTAGTCGAGCAAGCAGCAAGGCACTGCTCCAATGCATATCCTAGCAAGAGGGTTGAGATTGAGATGGGTAGTATGCATGCCTCTGGCTTTGCAGATATTACCATCGCAAGTGTACAGAGCATCACATCAGGGGATCGAATCCGCAAATTCGACCCGAACCTCTTCAAGCTCGTACTTGTGGACGAAGCCCATCACATTGTCGCCCCAGGATACCTAAGGACCTTGGAGCACTTTGGCCTAGAACAAAAGAGAGAGCACTCTCCCATCTTGGTTGGTGTATCGGCGACATTTTCACGCTTCGACGGGCTCCGGTTGGGTTCTGCAATCGATGAGATTGTTTATCACAAGGATTATGTGGATATGATCGGGGATAAGTGGCTGTCAGAGGTCATCTTCACGACAGTCGAGTCGACGGCGGATCTCTCCAGGGTGCGGGCCGGGGCCAACGGCGATTATCAACCAGGAGAATTGTCCCGCGTAGTAAACACCGAAACTGTCAACGAGATCACGGTCCGAAGCTGGCTTGCGAAGGCCTCGGGGAGAAAGTCGACGTTGGTCTTCTGTGTGGATCTCGCACATGTTGCAGGTTTGACCCAGACATTCCATCGGCATGGCGTGGACGCCAGGTTTGTGACCGGGGATACGCCGAAGCTGGAGAGGAGCGAGCGCTTAGATGCCTTCAAGCGGGGAAAATTCCCTGTCCTCGTTAACTGTGGCGTCTTCACGGAAGGGACAGATATCCCAAATATCGACTGTGTAGTCCTGGCGAGGCCGACTCGCTCCCGCAATCTCCTAGTTCAGATGATAGGAAGAGGCATGAGATTGCATCCGGGGAAGATCAACTGCCACGTCATCGATATGGTGTCGAGCCTGGCTACAGGTATAGTCACGACGCCTACATTGTTCGGCCTTGACCCTTCAGAGATAGTCAAGGAGGCCTCGGTGGGTGAGATGCAAGGGCTGAAGGACCGAAAAGAGGCAGAACGGGAGAGAGAGGAGCAGGTCGCCACCCAGGCAACGAGCTCCTCTAAGAGTGACTTGAGTGGGAACATCACGTTCACCGAGTATGACTCTGTGTTCGACCTCATCGCAGACACCTCTGGCGAGAAGCACATTCGCTCGATCAGTCAGAATGCTTGGGTACAGACCGGGCCGGGTAAATACGTGCTGTCTGGACCTGCCGGAACGTATCTTCGGTTGGAACAGGCTGATGTTTCAGAGGAAGGCAAACCAAAGTTTGTGGCTTGGGAGCTCAGGACATTGCCTCAAGGTGTGAAATCGAAATCCCCTTATGCAACGCCCCGCCGCCTTTTTAAGGCTGCCACGTTTGCCGATGCTGTGCATGGGGCCGACACGTATGCATCGGAGAAATACCCGCAGATACTCATCTCGAGAAACCAAGCCTGGCGCCGTGGGCCACCTACAGACGGTCAACTCAAGTTACTTAATCAGTACCGGGGAGAAGATGACCAACTGCAAGCTACAGATATAACCAAGGGGAGGGCTGCTGATATGATCACCAAACTTCGCCATGGAGCACGGGGACGGTTCAGCTCTCTTGATGCCGACCGCCGACGAAAGGAAAAGCAGATGCGAGCGAGCGAGCAACAACAAGCAATGCGGCTGAGAGAGAGAGTCACTGTTGGGCCTCTAGCGGCTTAAACAGATTAGAAATATAATGAGGCGCCCTTGACTCCGATTAACTGTCGAAATAGCCTATGCAGCATGAATACTAGGGGTTTTTTTTTCTTGTTGCGAGGGCCAAATTTGGTTTGCAGGGTTGTCGCTTTGTTGAGTCGTCGAGTTGGTTGGCGATGACTTGGTTGCTGTGATTGGCCATGGGTGCTGCCATCGACACTTGCGACTTTATACACGCAAAATGGTCGCTCACAGCCCCCTATCCCGTCAAAAAAAATTCAACGGCATAGCCTTGGAGCCGCCTACCAGATTGGCTGCCATTCAACCCTCACATACCCTTCACGGGAACCTTTGTAGGCACTTCTCGGAACTCTATCCACCTGGAATGGCGCAAACCGACGCTTTGGCTTCTGCAGTCGAGCACCCTTTCCTTCTTTTCATTCCACATTTCAAACCGAAGCTCCCACCCTTTTTGCTCACTATGGATAACCTTGGCCTCACCAAGATCTGGTTCAGATGGAGAGCCACAGTCGTCCGAGGACAACGTTCTAACCAGAGGACACCATGAATGGCCGGTCAGTACTAGCTGCCTCCTCTCCCCAGAGACCGAACTTCAGCTTTCTTGGAAAATGGCTCTAAGGGGACTCATCGAGACTACGCTGCCCGCCTCATTTCCAAGGTATGATTCAATCAACTCCTTGAGATCCAGCTGTACCACGTCGCTTGCGTTCTTTACCCAAGAAGCAGCCCATGCGTTCCCGCAAAGAATGCCAGATAGCGTCTTTGAATGTCCAAAGCCGTCCCCCAAAATTACACGTTTGCTGCTACAGGACACTGTAAGCACTGACATATTTTAGACGGATTTTCGCTGCTTAATTTCGGAGGACCGGTCTCCAAGCAGATCGTCCACGGCGCTGATACCAAGGCGCCTACCCGGATTCAGGCGGGTCCCTTCAGGCCTACACTACGCAACAGTACACGGCCCAGCGTCTCAAAGAGCTGGACTCTATACCCGGCCACGACGCTGACCTTGGAGTTCACCAGTTCAAACCCATTCCGATTCCTGGTCCTCGCCGCGGAGAGCGTTCTGAGCTTGGTGTCTCAGCACCCCATGCCACGTCGCCTAAGCCGGCTGTTCCTGAGCGGACAGACTCTCCCGAGCTCATCTTCCAGATAGAGCTTGACGGTGAAGAAGAGAAGGGTAAATGAGGCTCGTTATAGAAGGGAGCAGATGAGAACTACAGCGGCCAACTGAAACGGCAACGGGAACTCTGGTTAGCATATATGGTTTTACGCCTTTCACCTGATGTGTTGGTGATGGGGCGGGCATCTACGGCTACGGCTATTCTATATGATCTCACCCTGCCCATATCAGCAAGGGAGAGAGAGGATCGAACCAAGAATTTCAATATGAAATTTCAAGGGAGATCGAGACACGGCATCTATCCTTTAATCCTAAAGGCTCTAGGGGCCAAGATATATGGTATGAGGCTGGCTCAACCGGGGCGGCGTTCAGCTGGCACAAGGCTCTCCCCTCATGCCCTTATTGGGACCTGAATCTTGCAATATGACAACAATAATAAGCAATAAAACGAGATTTATAAGGCGATAACGACGAAAGCTCATACACACACTATATTAATATCACCTTCGAAAGAGGGGTAAAGGGTAGTGGGAAATCAAGCAGATGTGCTTGCTCAACGCGTAAGGGGGTGGAATACACCAACCGCTTAGAGATCTGCAGCACATTACTGTATTGTGGTCTTATATTAGCTCTCGGTGACCATTTATCCACGGATCGGCAGCCCCAACAGAGAACCTTATTTACGAGAAAGTAATGCTGACTATGGCCATTTCACTATCTGATCCTCCTACACTATGGGCACTTCTCTGTCTTCGTAAGAGTTGGTCGGTTTATGCTTAATCAATCAACCCTTTATGGGGTTCTACCTGACTGAACGAATGTCCGTTACGGGAAATTTCCGTTTAGTTCGCCCAGCACATCCTGATAAAGGAATAAACCGTGTCGGATCTGCCGAGGGTTGCCGGGTCGCCACTGCCCCGAACGGCCTCGATTGTGGTGATCCAAATCAGTATAGAGTAACATATACCAAGAAAGGTAAGCATGGTGTGCAATATTACTTTGGGGACTTAACGATTTATCCTAGTTGTATACCACAAACTATGTCTGATTGCCGAGCATCATCAGGTGAGCGTCTTTCGCCGCCAGTTTCTTGCGGAGAAACTCCTGTACGGGGTCGAGCTCGGGCACGATATCCCTTTCCTCCTCGGCTTCGCGGGCCGGTGCTTCCTCCGTGGTGGCACCAACGTCCACCTCTACAACCCCATCTACGACCATACCGTAGCTTCCCTTTAGTACAGCTTTGACGCCCGCGATGAGGGCCTTAGCCTCTCTGAGTCTCTGATCCAGAGCGCTCCTCTTTTCCGCGCAGTAGCCACACTCGGACGGTTGTCTGAGGGTAATCAGCGGGTGTGACCGTACCTCGTCGCAGGGTTCGCTTCCCACCCCCGAGATATAGTCACTTTGCACCGGGCATATGCGGACCGGCTTTTCAGAGAGCTGAACGTGGTTGCAGCGGAATATGGTCTTGCTGTGGTTGCACATGGCCTCGGTTTCGGGCAGTGTTCTGCTTTGCGGCTAGAAGATGGGGATTGGGTTAACTTACGAGGTTGGGCTGTAGTTTGGACTTAGTTTTGCCTGTCTGTATAGCTACTCACGGGCGAAACAAAGCAGCATCCTTCATGGGGTATTATATACGCCCTTCTCGAGACAATGCGGACTTGCTCTCTTTGTTAGGAGGCCACGATCCTGGTGAAGACATTGTGTAGCTATGTGGTTCTGTACATTGTGCCTTGCTTTCTTAGCCATAGACAAAGAGCCACCCTTTGTCTATGGCTAAGAAAGCAAGGCACAATGTACAGAACATATGTTGATATTCCTAACTCGGCTGGCTATGTGTTAAACGTTATTTGGCCTTTATTGCTCTTGTCTAACATGAACAATTACATTTGCTCTCCGATGCTCTGAGCCTAGCTGGTTACTACGAGCTTCACCATAGATACTTGGTCTAGGTCATCTGAGTGCTCGCTTGATATTCGTAGCAATCAATGAGACGCGCAATAAGCTGCGGTTTAGCCTTTGGTTTGACATCATCATGGTCGTACGTTATCATTTGGTATGTTTTACCGTTTGGTTCTGACTCGCCAATGAAAGATTTAATATACTAAAGCGAAAGCTCATCCCACATATCGGGTGAGAACGCTGCAGACTAGGAACTTGTCCTTGACGGCAGCCTCTGCTCCAGTAGGAGAACGGCACGGTCTATTCGATACTGAGGAGAAGGTCAGACAGCTGCGCGCCGAATAAACAGTCGTTTACGCATGATAATACACGGCTCACCCCTTCCCTAAGGGACATCCAGGTGTCAGCTTGGGAATATTGTAATATATTTTGCATACATCATGAGCTCTTGAGCTTCTCGGTCAGCTGGGGCACCTTTTCAAACAGGTCCCCAACCAGTCCGACATCGGCGACCTGGAATATGGGCGCCTCGGCATCCTTGTTGATGGCAGCAATCACCTTACTGTCTTTCATACCCGCCAGGTGCTGGATGGCACCGGAAATGCCCACCGCCATGTACAGCTGCGGAGCAACGACCTTGCCAGTCTGGCCGACCTGCAGGCTGTTGTCGGCATATCCGCTGTCCACGGCCGCGCGCGAAGCGCCGACGGCCGCTCCGAGGGCGTCCGCAAGCGGAAGCATGATCCTGTCGAATTCCTCCTTGGACTTGAGACCCCGGCCTCCCGAGACGACCTTACCGGCGGTGGCCAGGTCGGGCCGGTCCGACTTGGCCAAGTCCTCGGAAACCCATTCAGTGGAGGCCTCCACCTTGGGGTCGACGCCCTCCTCCACGACAGCAGAGCCGCTTCCTACCTCGGCGGCCGCGAATGCCGTGCCTCGGATGGTGATAACCTTGATCGAGTCGGAGGACTCGACCGTGGCGATGGCGTTGCCCGCGTATATGGGTCGCACGAAGGTGTTCTCGTTCTCAATGGCCGTGATGTCGGAGATCTGCTGCGAGTCTAGAAGGGCGGCTACGCGGGGGAATAAGCTCTTGCCGAAGGCCGTGTGGCCGACGAGTACGTGAGTGTAGCCGCCCTTCTTGATGTTCTCAACGAGGAGCGGCGCGTAATTCTCGGGAAGTCCCTGAAGAACCGCAATCAGCCCAGGCTTTTGCGCGCAACATGAGCGATAACAGCTATCTAGAGGTTGCGCACCTTATCGTAAGCCGCGTTGTCGACGGTGATGATCTTCTCAACCCCCTCTACCTTCGCAGCCTCTTCCGCTACGGGCTTGATGTTACCGCCCGCGATGAACCCGTGGATGGTGCCTCCGAGTTTCTTCGCGGCGGTAATCGCGTTGAGGGAGCCGTGGTTCAGCTTGCCGTCGCGCTGCTCCAGAACGGCCAGTGAGGAAAGTAACCTCCGGAGGGCGGAGGGGCCCAGGGAAGATGCGAATGTGGAGGTTGGTCGTGGCAAATTGCCAGCGCCTCTGAGGACCGTTCTCCTCGCCGTTGAAAACATGGTTAAATGCAGTTCGCGCAAGTTGGCAACCTCGCCCGTTTTCCGGGAAACAAAGGGCTTTGTGTTAATTCGCCGTCGGAAACTCCAGTCAAGCGGCTTACAACGGCTTCAGACCGGAGCAAGCCGAGGTATTTGGAATTCTCCCCGGTGGGAAGTGGTCTAGGCTCTATGCAGCTAGCCGATACTATGTATTTCCGTTACCCCCCCAGAGCCAGTTTTTGCGAAATTGTCTTCCCATCCAAGTCATACAAGTCGACCCTTCAACGAAGCCGTGATGTTTCAGAGAGTGCACCTTTGCGATAGTGGGCGGAGGCCTCGGCTCTCGTTGGACTCCCTGCACCAGGCGGATACTATTATGATGGTACTTGAGAGGACACCATGCGTTTTCTGATGGTGATTAAGAAAGGCAGACATTATTAACCAATGGCGTATGTCGATTCTCAGATCGCGTAGGTTTTCTGGTAGAATCTTAGAGACGGTGTTTAACTGACTCCTAACTCAGAGACATAAGCGTAGTAGTAGCCTCTTCATATTGAAAAATAAGAAAGGGGACTATTATATTAAGCTTGCATTTTAGACCATGGTACCGTTCGTATTGCTCAGCTTTAGGGGCAAGCCAGATCAGAATTATACAGTCGTGGGTGCCTCTAATAGCTCTTATTTATGAGATAACCCATTAGACTGCAGGTAACACGATTTTCAAACATTATTATTCTCGTGTCCCTTGACGATGAGCACGTGCTTCATTTTACAAGTCAAACGGACTGGCCGAGCAGAAGCTAGCCAACCTATTATATGTTCCATTGGCCAAGCTTTGGGAGGTTCTCGCATTGCTGGTAGTGAAGGTAGATCGCGGTGGTATTCTGATCATGTAAGGACGGCAATGGTATCCCTAAACGACTCGGCATACGGAACACTCGGCTATGATACTCAAATAAAGATGCCCTTGTATTAGAGTATATCCCACAGACTAACACCCTTAACTTATGACATGGTTGGCACGAGTGTCCGGTTCTTAGCTACTCGTGAGTACTTTGTGTCAATTTGCGCTAGCTTGCCCTCCTCCCTCCTATCCCTATCATCATGGTCTCTCGACCACGAAGTACCCAAAGCGGTTTCCATACAACAAATTTACCACCCCAGGCTCTATCGTAGGACCGGCGGAAGCACAGAGTTCTCCGGAATTCATTCGTTAAAATGCTATCACCGACCTTCTGTGGTATGATCATATTGACCCTTCATCTTGTTAACTCTATACCTTCCGTCGTTAAGATCCCAGACGGCCGTTGGAGGGTCCCACATGGTTTCCAGTACCTCCCCTTCCGGATCCTCCGGATCCATGAGACGGATCTCGTATCCGGGTTTGTAGCCGAGATCTAATTTGTTTTTTTTCGAGTACTGGGTGTATAGGTCATCCAGGTCTCGCAAGATGCTGCTAAGGCGGCGTCGACGCGTAATGGGGAAGTCCAGTTGTAAAAAGTAGGCTACGAAGTTACTCTCCTTGCCGGGTAGTGGTTGTGAGATTTTTCGCTTGCGTTTATTGTAGTCCACATAATAATCGACTTGCTCTGGTTCATACCATGATTCGAATCCGTACCTCTCCTTGATTTGTTTCCAAAACATATCATGAGGCAGCTGATGCGCCCGCCATGCGGATTCTAGCGACGGTGGTGGATCAGGCACCACGGGTGGTATAACAAGGGCCTGTGGTGGCGTATACGAAGCCGCAAGGGATGTATCAGGAGTAACGGATAGTGCATAGAGAGCCGGGAGTGGTGGATCGGGGGCCGGGGGTGGTACAATGGGAGCCGCAGGCGATGGACCAGACACATCAGGTTGTGCGGAAGCCTTTCGACGATGCTTTGAAGGGGTCTTCTGATGAGGCGATCGGTTTGCCGGTTTAGAAGACGATTTGTCTGCCCTTCTAGGGTCTTGTGGGACATCGTGTCGGTGTGAACTGCGGCTTTTATGCCGATGTGCCGGCGGCGGTATAAACTCGCTCGGAGGAGTGGGAGGTGAAGACCAAACCCTAGTTCTACTAGAACCAGATGGGCCTAAGTAAGCTCAGATCGGCGTCTAGGAAAACTTACCCATAGTACGCTGATTCATCGATCCGAATCCTAGCATTCCTAGATGAGCCCAAGTAAGCCTAGATCTGTGCCTATGAAAACTTACCCATAATAAGCTGGGTTGTCTGAGGGCTCGATTGGCTCTTCGATATAGGGGTCTCGCGATTTGTCATTAACCTTCTCTTTGCCTTTGGCTGGCTTGCCTGAGCGTGACATGATGACCAGGTAATTAGATTTTTCCAGAAGAAAAGTACTGATACCCTATGTTGAGGATGTTGTCTATTTAGTTAGGCGTGGATAAGATGCGCAGATGAGGAGGTCGCGATTGTAGTGTGTTTCCCACGAGGCCTGACCCTGCTCCTTATACTTTGCAGATGCGCAATAAATCCATTGGACAACGGCCGCAATGTCACGGAAGATAGCCGTGTGACCAACGTTACTATTGAATCGTTGCGTTGGAGACAGTCAATTATTCAGCGATACGTCCTTCGTTTCTGGGTATTGTAATCCAACAGCCCGGAGAGGAGACCAACCCCATGCCATGTGGACTGGTGAATCATCCCAGAAAATCCGTCTGAATCCTGTAGTGCTCGACGCAAACTGTCGGGCAAATTGTAAAAGAGATACCGAAACCGGACTGAGGGCGATCTAATCCGAGTGATTAGAAGGTGCTGCTCAGGCCGGGTAGCTTGCCCCCCTGAAGATAGAATGGCTCGATTCATCTTGGAGTGATGTCGAACTTTATATTTTCCATAATTTCAGTGAAGCTAGAAGCCCATGATATTCTATCACTGACGTCGGCTTCGCGGACATGTGGGGCCTTCTTGCCTATCCGTCTGAGCGTCTCTAAGAGCGTCGTATCCGGACTATCTGCTATGACGATCCCCCGATGAGCCGCAAGCAGACACTCCAGATCCGTGTTCGAATCACCCACATAGACCGATAACTTGTCCGCGAGCGATTCCTGTCGCAGGACGGCCTCCATAACATCCAGCTTATCTTGGGAGTTCGTCAGCGTCCGCGGCTCGCCACCCCCTCGATTCAAGATCGCGGGTCCGGCGACCGAGCCATCCTCGCGGACGTCGTTCGCGACGACGGTGATACCCGGGTGGCCGCAGGCGCCCTCGATGAACGACGCCGACCAGTTGACGGAGACGACCCAGACGCGCCACCCCTCGCGTGCCCGTACGTCCACGAACTCGCGGAAGCCAGGCCTCAGGTTGATGGTGCCGTTGGCGACGAGCGCGCGGCCGGCCTCACGGAACGCGCCGCCCCCGATGCCGCGGAACAGGCCACAGCGGCGCACTCGGTCCAGCGAGCACGTCTCGAGGTGTTTGAGGGCGCGCAGGAACTCGACCTCCTGGGCGGGTTCGAGGCGCGCGGCGGCCGGGGTGTGGTGCCCGTCGGCGCCGGCGCGGTAGTCGTCGATGTACGCCTGGACGACGGCGTCCCACTCGCAGGACAGGTCGCGACCTGCGTCGGACCGCTGCAGGCGCAGGGCAAAGCCGGCCAGCTCGCCGATGGTGTCCTGCGCTGTGATGGTGCCGTCGAAGTCGAGGAAGATGCTCATGGCTGGCGGTGGTGGTGAGTGGTTATGTGAGATGGCGATGGGGGAGAGTTGGGAGAAGGGTGGTGGGCTAGATTGGGAGACGGGCTTCTGAGATTAATGGTGGATAAACGAGGTCATGTTCCTGCTTGAAACTGGCAAGAAGCTTTTTAAGACGCTGCGGCCGTATAAACTTCAACCTTAATCGGCCAGTAGCTGAATGTAGTTATCTTCATGCAGGCTACGATGCAAGACGGAGCCGCAAACGTCGTATTAAGGAGCCGGACCCACTTAGCAACCTCTGTGGCTCTCTGTGCTCTCCAACTTGGAGCGCTCTATAGCATACATATAATGAGCGTAACTTGCATATCGCTAGGCCATGACTTGAATATTATCACATGTGTCTGGACTACGTCCCATTTCGTTGCTGCTAGTCCGACTATTTTCCCGAGAGATTTGCTCGGGAATGCGGGACTGCAGCCGTCTAGATCTCAGTCTACCCGTGTAATCGGTTGATGCCGAGGGTATCATCTACCACAATGGATTATATGAAGGACCGCTTGAAAAAAAAACCCCCCCACCAAACGCCGAAACTCCCTTTTCCATGCTCAAGATGGCTGACAAGAAGAAGGTTGTGCTGATGTGCCTGGAGGACCCTATCATGAAGGCATTACATCCTCCATCTCCACATTATCGTCATCAGCGTCGAAGTCAGACTCATCGCCTTCGGGGCCCAAGTCGGGTGCTGCACTCTCGACACCTTGCAGGTTCCCTCTCTTGTATTCAGGCTTCAACTCCCAGTGGTTGGCAAAGCGACCGGTCTTATGCAAGACGGCTAACTCTTCGAGATTCTCGCGTAACCACGCCTCGGGCTGGTTCAGGGTCTGCTTGAAAGCCTTCATAGACCAATAATTGAACCTGTCATAGCACTGGAATATACGGTCGCGCAGCTCGCTCTGGGACAAGCGCGCAGCCCTCTCCTCCTGCTTCTTCTTGGCGGCCTTCTTGGCATCCGCAAGAGGACGCTGTCGCATATTAGAGCATGCTTGCAGATAAGGAAAGGGGCAAAACTCACCACCAGGGTGCTGAACTTGTCGGGCGCGAATGAACCGGCCTGGATGATACCGCTGGGCATTCCCCTAGCAGCAGCCATCATCTTTGTCGTCGCCTTGGGCTTCATGGCGTCGCTTGCTCTCGTGGTCAGGATATGTCTCGTCTCGGCATTCATGACAGGCTGGCAGTTCAACTCATGCGCGAACTTCCCAGCAAGTACCGTCTTCTCTGCTCCCCATTAGCATGTCCACAGGGCATCTCGCGATGAGGAGTACGAACTAGGTATGGCCTTTCTGTAGTAGGGCTGATAACGTTTCTTGACACCGGCATTCGCGTCTTGCTGGTTCTTGTCACGCGACGGCTGTTCCTGTCTTCGCCGGAGATGAGGTGGGATATTTCTATTCGCACCCTGGGACTTATTCTTATAGCCAGGCAGATCCTGCTCGGTGAACATGAAAGTGTTGATGAGCTGCATATCCTTGACGTCTAGATTGTATTCCTTGGGAACGTTCTGATGCTCGGGCTGGCGATGGTCTAACAGCATCGCAATGCGCTGTCTGGGTTGACCGTCCGGCCCAACCTCGTTCCATTGGCGTATAGTACCAATTCTGATCTCTGCATCATCGTCGAGATGGACCCACGCATCGTAAAGGTATTTTGGCACATGGGTCAAGTAAACGTTGCCAGCGTAATTATCGGGCGCGGGATTGTCGGTATAGAACTCGAGGTCTCCAGCATCTTCGTAGATATCGTCGTCGGATAGGGCGGCCGGCGAAGGTTTGACGTCGTCGGGGTCATTCTTGATGCCTGATTCAGGCTTCACCTGGGAAGTTGAGGCCATGTTGAAAGGCCACGCAAGAGGTTCGATTTTACGCGATAGTAGAACAATGGCGACTGGCTGGTATCCGACGTTAGAGACCCGGCGCGTGTTGTGTTGAAAGAAAGAGCTTTTGATGATGTTTGTTGCTACTAGGTAACGTTAACTGCTTGCGAACAAAGTCACATCAAAGAATCCTTCGCTTCAATTGTACCTTATGGCCTAAGGGCCTGGGGTACCGTAGGTACCTAGCCCGGCGAAGTAATCCTTTAGGCGGAATGACGCAAGTATGTAACAGGAGGTACGGGCTAGGGGCAGCTGCGAGCAACTACATACTTAACACACACATACATGCCTTAGTCTGATTAGATAGATTCGATAAGAGGATAACTTAAATCGGTCAGTTCAGAGCAAATCCATCCAGTCTACATACATATCTGGGTAAATCTGCATTCTCGGTACACCATGTTTAAACTCGCATCATATTTACTTCCACTATTTCTACGACATTATTGGTTGAATACTGCGTGGCCAGTAACACTAAGCACCGGAGGTTGAAGGTAGCGAGCGCAAAAGGTAGGAGGCGTTCATCATCTCTCCCTTTGACACTCAAATCCCTCCCTTTACCTTGAGGATATGCCATGCCACCCCAACAGTGCGGACAAAGACGTTTATCGCATTCGCATCTTGCACGTGACAGCTGTTACAAATTCATCATTGTTCCTCTTCTCGATGGTAATTCCCCCTTGACCGATTCGCGCTTTCTCCATTTCCCTTACATAGTACTTTGCCGCTGCGTTCTGGCGGCCGTGCGTGCGCTAGGTTCTTATAAAGCACTTACCTTAATAGCCCCTCCTTCCAATCCATTATTCAGCAAGGTACAAAACCCTAACGGCATACCTAACATGATCATAAAAGTGTTCTCCTGGAACCTTCTCTGCTGTCACTCTTAGGTACTTAACCATCATCACCGCCAAATCACCCTCGCCTACATACTGCATTATCTTCTTCCTCGTCCTTCGAGATCCTGGTTGCCCTTCGTAGCATCGCTTACGGTTATTAGCAACACATAGTATTCGAGCGATAACTCATGGCGACTTCGGAGGAGCAAGAGCTGATGGCCAAGATTGGCAGTCTAGCCAGTAAAATTAATCGCCACAAAGCCCAACAGCATAACACCAACTTCGGTATGCCATATCTTACCACGATGATTCCTGGGGTTTGGTTACCTTTACCGTGATTTCTTTCCTTGTAAGAGAAGCTGACAGCATAGACCCCCACCATCCCTCCCGAGCATCCCACTACCATCGAGTCGCACCCTATCCTTCTGTAGGCTATCGCGGGCCTGGACGCAATAGATATCGCAACAAGACCCTCGTTCTCAATGGGCAATCTGGTTCTGCTCCATCTGTTGATGTTAATGCTACTACCAACTCGACGAGCCCGTCATGGGTGAGCAAGACCGATCGCCACCTACAGCTGATCAATAGCGCGATATACGAGAAAGAAGCGCAATCACGTAGCTATGCGATTGAGCAAACTCATCGTCACAGACAGCTTCAGAAGGACAATCGGGAAAAGTCCAAATTAGCCAATTTCGCCCGTCAGAACGCACACCCTGCCGCTCCCTCATCTTCCGCGTCTGCATCGGCCCCGAAATTCGAGATTACCGTCGACGGCATTCATTTCCACGTCTTGAAAGGCGGAAACAAACTCGTCAAGTTTCCCGGTAATTCCTGACTTTTGTTGTGCTTCAACACAGAGCATTACTGACCGCATTAGGCGACGTGAACCCCCCTAGCGCTACTCCCAAGGTCGCCTTCATTGGCGGTGTCAAGTTTCATCGGACCAGAAATGGCAACCTCGTGCGACATGGCATTCTTCGGGCTCAGCAGTACGTAATCCCTGACGCCAACAGCTCGTGTACTAATGCACTTCAGGCTCGCGGGCGGAGTTAAGAAGGTCAACGAACAGTGCAAAGCCTTCTCGTGGAACGGTATTGTCTTCCTCAAAAGAACCGGATTCGCCTATCTCGCGACTAGTCTTTTTGGCGTGGCGGTATGGTAAGAGCCCTGGCGCATATACTAACTAGATCTTAGGTTGTTGCCCGAAAGGCCCTAATTGCCGTTATATCCACGATGTTTCCAAGGTGTCTCTCTGCAGACAACTGCTCTCGAAAGGCGCCTGCCCAGAGGGCGACTCGTGCGACCTCTCTCATGAGGTCACAGAGGAGCGCACTCCTCTGTGCCTGCATTTTGCCAAGGGAAAGTGTATCAACCCTTCCTGTCCCTATGTTCATGTTCAGCACTCCCAATCCGATCCCGTATGCCGGGCTTTCGGGGTCTATGGATACTGTGACAAGGGAGCTCAATGCCCCGAACGTCACGTATATGAATGCCCTGATTTTAGCAACACAGGTGTCTGTAAGATCAAGGGCTGTAAGCGTCCACACATAGAAAGGGCAAGCGTCCTTCGCAGAGCCGGCAATCGTTCTTCACCAGAAGAGGTGGATGACATATCTAGCGACGATGACGTCGCGGCGGATAGCGATGACGTCGACTCCGATGGAGTAGAAGAGTTTATTGGAAAGGACGAGGCCGAAGACGCACGCTTCTCAGAACAGACGGATTTCATCAGTTTTTGATGAGATCACACTGCAATCACGGCTGACCACATAGGTGCTCTCGGCATGATTTGGCTCCCGTGGCCCATACGAGCGTGGCTAGCTCGCCCGTCACCGGTTTTCCTTCCCGACATAGTATCGTACAGCTGCGTAGGACATTGGAAGGGGTATATCACAACGATTGGTTGGCGTCTCCAGCGCGTTGGCTTCCCCGTACGATTGTTCGTGATACCCCATATGCTTCACTGCCCAGGTGAACTTCTCTCGAGAATTCGATATCCCGGGTGGATCAGGGATAGAGGGACGAAAAGAAAGATACATAGACGAAGATAATAATATACAATAATGTGCTTTCGATTGCTGGTGGTCGGTGCCCTAAATTCGAATCTGGCCGTCCTCACCCCTAGTTCCCCTTGGAGGTGCCCTAGAGGAAAGGTCCCTACCAGATGCCGAATAAAGACCGAAATTTCGTGAGGTAGCTGAGGGCATCACAACACACACTTTTCACCATATACAATGTCCGTAGTCTGGCCCCGTCCAAACTTACAGTAGGACACTTAGACATGCTTTCATCATTTGACATAATTCTCTAGCCCGGCATGTCATTTGCGTTACCTTCGATAAACCGGATGATGTGGTGGATTGGCATTATGAGCGTCCATTACTACCCCGCAGAAAATATACTATTTTTAGTAGTTGATTAGAAAGGGGGCTGTGACGCTTTCAGGCTTGCTTCATCTGCTGCCGTTCAACCCCCTTCGAGGAAGACCACCAGGCCCTTGGTAAATAGACAGAGGCCTCCCTTTGTATAAGATGGAACATGACGAAGACGCGGAACCACCTGTCTAAACTTACAGGTAGCTAGCCGCATGCATCGCCTTCCGAGTACAGGGAGGCTGACGGGAACGGAGCCCACATCGATGAGACCCCTTATTCCACCATGTTATTAGCAGGTACCCGTGGAGTAATGATTTTCTACTCTTACGTGGGGTAAGTCATAACGTATCAGCCCCTCCTAATATGGCCGGCGCGTACCTAACTTCGGCCTTCTAATAACGAGATGTGGGACGCTTAAATAGAAGATTTAATATCATATATTATAAACCGGACGAATCCACACACTCTTGCTATCGCTTTTTTCGTCATTCATTCTACTTCTGTCCCGCTTCAGTCTGGGCTGAGTTACAGCTGCTACCATATCGAGTGCGACAACCGTTTGAGCATCCGACCACGTACGGTACAGTATCCACGTTTCGTTATTACGATGGGTCTCCGCGATCTGCTCAAGAAGAAGGATCGGCTGGACGGAGGGGTCGGCACCGATGCCGAAACGCTGGGGAGATTGACGGCAGGGCCCGAGTTCACCTTCATCCGCTCCGACACGCACACGCAGGAGATCATCCAGCCACCCGGCCGCGCCTGCGGCGGCGGCGGCGGCGGCGACGACGACGACGACGATGAGCAGCGCCTGCGAGCCAAGGACTCCGGGGCCAGCAAGGGGCGTCGCAGCCTCGACGTCTTTCGACCCTCGCGATCGCGCGACAGCAGCGTGTCGTCGGCCAAGAGCGGCGGCAACAACAGCAGCTCCCTCTCCACACCGAGCCAAAAGGAGGGCCACCGTCGCCTGTCCCAGCGCCTACACCTGACCCGCGACAAGACCCCTACCTCCGATTACGTGCCCGGCGACCTGCCGCAGATCAGCGTCACAGCGGAGGGCGCCCACGACAATGAGAGGGAATGGGAGAAACGGGCGACCATGCTCGTGCAGGCGAACGAGCAACTAAGGAGCCGGAGCAGGTCGCCTTCCGCGAGGCCATCGCCGTCCGAGGAGCTCGCCGGCTTGGACCTGGATAGTATCCCGAGCAGGCGTCCGAACGGCGTCGTCTCGTCCAAGTCCATCGACGAGGATATACAGGAGGCCATTAGGCTGCACGAGGAAGGGGACTTGGACCAATCTACGCGTCTGTTCGGGCAGCTGGCAGACCCTCAGGGGGCCAACAACCCGCTGAGCCAGGTCTTATACGGCCTTGCGCTGAGGTTAGTGACTTGGGCCATTTGCGATCTTCGTGCCATATCAACTAGGGTTACGGTGCATCCCTGGACTTCGCGCATAGTTATACACGGCAGGGCAGACGATAAGCATGAATTCCAAGCTAACTAGATAGTTAGGCACGGATGGGGATGCGAACCTGATCCCGCACGCGCCGTTAGCTATCTCTCGGCAGCTGCGTCGAACGCCGCAGAGGTCGAGAGGATTGCGCTCCACGCCGGGCTGCAAAAGGGAGGCGCTGCGAAGGGCGAGCTCGTTTTGGCCATTTTCGAATTAGCCAACTGTTTTCGTAACGGCTGGGGCATTGTGCGGGATCCCGTCGCCGCGAAGCAGGTGAGTTCATGCCATGCCCCCCTCTGCAGTTCGGCGACGTGGCTTGATGGGGCCCTGGAAGCGAACAAGGACCCAGCCCTAGACTAACAGCACCGAATAGTATTACGAGACGGCAGCCAATCTTGGAGATACCGGTGGGTATTCGTGCCCAATGGATTTCCCCTGTTATTCCATTGCCCGAGACCGGATAGACTGACGAGCATATATTCGGCGAAGACGCTATGAATGAAGTCGCTTGGTGCTACCTCGAAGGCTTTGGATGCAAGAAAGACAAGGTATGTCAGGCATGAAATTCCCGTCCCTTGTCACATATCCCCCGACTATCGTCTTGTGTCGTTCCGGCCTGCTCTAAGGCGCGCTCGACGACCCGTGAGCCAATCCACCCCAGGGCAACCTAGATCACGTGCCTATTTAGCAAATCGTGCGGCATTCGCTTTGACAATGCCTCTGAGGATTACTAGCCTGGAGTCCTATTACCACGATCCACGGTTGGGCAGCAATGAGGCTTATGCGCTGCTAGCAAATCCGGACGCCCCAATCCCCACGAGTCCGAAAAAGTCACATGAGGCTGACAGTATGCTTTCTAGTATGCGGCGGCGCGTTACTACCGACTGGCTGAGCAGAAAGGCAATAAAACGCTAGGAAACTCTTGGTAAGTGGGCAGAATCTCCTGACGTCTCCCTGTTCCCGTCGCGCTTTTCTTTGGTCCGTTTATTCACCCCCCCACCCCCCCCCCTTCTCCTGTGTGTCTATGGCGCTGCCGCAGGACGGTCATCACAGATGGCTTGCTTGGGGGCCCGCTTGATAGGTCTTGGATTCTCCCGGCCTGTTTATACAGGTCGCCTTGTTTGTTTCTTTGCGGTCTCTGTCTCTAGATCCACCCTGGAGCAGGCTTTCCTACCTACAAGGCCACGATCAAGATCAGACGCGCCTGGGCCAACTGTCCGTTCTCACGCGTCCGAATCGTCACAATCTTAGGGATACCGTTCTCGTTGGCGCGCGTACGTCTGGCTGGGGCTTAGCCCCTCTCCCCGGCCTCGAGTGAGGCTTTCTGTTGTCGTATCGCTTAATTAGCGCCCATGTTTTCGTTACTCACAGTAGACGCACGCAGGATTTGGAAGGATAAGTACGATCCCACCAACAATCCGAAGGGTAAGAAATAAGGCCGGGACGCGATGCCGAGGCGACACTCTCACGGGGATTATTCCAAACAAAAACGGTGCAACGTTTCCTCAGCCCACATGTACGGAAATCCGGATCACAGCTGGTAGTGCGTCGATAGTCACGGCGAAGGGAAGCAGGCTGCTGTCGCCCTCTACAGATACAATGTGTTGGTAGCTCTCTTCATACCTGGGACGTACTTGGGCCATATAGCTTAACCGAAATCCCCGAAGATAACGGAG
The DNA here is from genome assembly GCA_004154925.1 of Monosporascus cannonballus. Classification (NCBI taxonomy): domain Eukaryota; kingdom Fungi; phylum Ascomycota; class Sordariomycetes; order Xylariales; genus Monosporascus; species Monosporascus cannonballus. Next base: position 46,316 of record QJNS01000709.1, read on the forward strand.
TAAGAATTGGCGAATTGGGGTGAAGGATGATTCGCCTGTCTGACAAAATGCTCTCTGCAGGGTCGCGACGATACCGTCGTATGTTGTAATCGTTACGCGGCAGTGTACAGATCCCATGGGGTAAGACTCAGCCTGCTTACATAGGTAGGCACCTGCTTACACACATACCAAAGGAACTCGTGTTTGCGGAGGGCATAAGCGAGTGCGGGGGGATATGCAGGAATGGTACTGAGGAAATGGACCTCAATCTCTCCCGCCCCCAATCCGCGACCTTTGGCTAAATACCTGTACTCTATGTTATTACTAAACGAGCGATGGGTCTCGGGTGTTAGAGGACAACCGGGCGAAGTATAGTTGAGAATAACAATCAATTACTACCCCCTCTAATTACCACGATCCCAAAAATGCTCGCTCTATCGTTACATAGCGACTGTCCCTCTAGCGATGCGGTGAGACGCTTCCCCCTCTGCTTCATTTTATTCCCTGTTAAAGATTCGCCCGTTGTAGATTCCACCGGTTTTAGGGAAGGCAGGCACCCGTTCTCGAGGAAACCTTCCATTCAGCCCGATGAGAGCCTAGCTGCTCGGTATTTAGTTACCCAGCGTACTCTAGTGATAACAATCCGTCCCCCTTACCAGTTTGCGGCTTCGAGCTATTGCGCCGCTAGTCAATCCGGCTCGGCACCGTTCGTAGATGACGGGTATTAACTCCTGATGATCGATAGCCTTGATGATGATATTGGCCGCTGGGACCGGGTTGAAGTCGGCAAACAACGCATATCCCATGATGGTAATGATTAGTATTATTGATGACTGCATCGCTTATCCCTACATAATTCACTTCCAGCCCTACGTGCATGCATGTAAGCCCGTCCCATATAATTCGACATATCACGCTACAACGACGTAGTAGTGCGTCGGCGGCGAAGCGCGGGCGGCGGGATGCCGAGGGGAGAGAAAGCCTTGCCGTGCGACCTGGCCTGGTCTGGTCGCAGGTAGAGAGAGCTACAGCTATAACTACCATATCGGGGTACGTTGGATCCCGAGCTTACATCAGTTTGGGGTTCCCGATTGGTCTCCGAGTAAGCTCGTGATCTGAACTTTGCTACTGCAGATGTCATATATCCCGTGCCTAAGATCTCCCCGGTAGCCTAAGTTACTGGCTCGTGTCGGACTGGTAGTCCGGTGGACGGTAGAGGTTGCGTCGGCAAGAACGGGGAGTATTTGATCTGGGTGGCGGGAAGACTTAAAATATAGTGGAAGTCGGACTGAGGGGGTACGAAGGCTCTTTATTGATACATGTTTGTTAATTTATCTCGGATCTATCTGTGAACTTCGCTTTTGGCCTTGATTGTCATGGCACGATATAAAGAGAGGCATGGAGGAGCAGGAGGAGGAGGGCAAGTGAGCCCTTACGCGTGGATGGCTGCATCTTATGGCGGACTCGCCTGGCCTAAAGCACGTGGTCCAAACCTCTCTCTTCCCCCTTGCAGCCTCAAATGTGACAGTAGTTGTAGGTGGCTGGTGTTAGCCGTGGTAGAATATAGCTGAAGCCTAGACAGTTCGATTCCAGGGGAATTAATCAGATAGCCAGTCAGTCAGTTAGGACCATCCAACGTCTCTGTCTGTCTACAGGTGAAGTAAAGAAAATCGCGGCAAACCCCAGCCTTTGCTGTCGGATTAGGCGTGTGTTCCTGGGTATGAATCAAACGTATGATTGTACAAGCACAAATATATTCATTCATAGGTTCCAGTGCGATGGGTACTCCCCGCCGGCGCTGTCTCACTCCTGTCTGCGACAAGAGCTTCCAACGCCCCCCTTTCTCGCAGTGCCCCCGTCCTACACGGCATGGGTTTGGGATGCTAAGCCGAAACTACTGGAACACGAGGAGGTGTTAGGGAGTATGCTATTTACTGCTGGTACGACGTGGAGAAAGCCGCACAAGAAGGGGCTATAAGGGAGGAGGAAGCAACGGCGATCCGATAGATTCCGTTGCACGGCGATCGCCCGGAGGAAGGGGGAGCAACGATGCTGCTGCCGCGTTTGCACGAACAACTGATGATTCGTAGCAGATAGACTAGGACTTGAGTCCGGAGATGGAAAGCAAGTCTGCCTGGGCCCTCTATTACTTGGCAAGGCGGAATCCTGACGGGAAAGGGGGGGTCGGGAGTGGAGATGAGAGGTGGAAAGGGACAAAGGAGCTGCGACTTGCTGCTTTACTAAACTCGCCTAATCAATTCAACTTCTGCCATCTGTTTCTTCCCACGCACAACGCACAACGCACAACGCGTCAAAGAAAAAAAAAACGGGGGCTGGATTAATTAAGTTTTTTGGTTGTTAGCGATCCGGGAGCGGCACTGGTTCCTGATTTGCCGGGTCGTGCATCTCGAATCGACGTTTTCGGTGAGATCCCGGGGTCCCATTGGTCGAGCCTGCACCGGTGGCCCGATGGAACGGCATGGTCGGCCAGGGAGGATCGCATACATGCGCATAGATAGACTTCTCGTAGACTTGTGCCCGTGGCAAAGCAGTAGAGCACGTCCCCGTCGACTAGATAAGTAACGATACCCAACCTAACCGGGAAGCGGTTGGAGTCAAGCGACCCTCATCGACCGTTGGATTGGAGGAGAACTGGTGGATAGAATGCACGCGTGCGCGGCAGGATCACATATTGGACCGCGCTGGTATGATGCGCGCAGCAGGAAATCATAAGTGCTGGATGATGGATGGGATTAGATGGATCGCTCAACTGCCAGACGACGGGGCGCATTTGTCGCTTCGTCGGATCTCCTTACCGCCCGCCTATGAGATGTGCTGCTTGCTAGTCAGGTATCGTGACGAGAGCGACGGCGTTTTGGTCGGTTGACGCGTCTCCGGGCATTCTGGTCTCGTCGTGCCACTCGATGGACTCTGGCGGTTAGCAAATCAACGGCTGTTCCGTCTCGTTAGCACTTCCCCGATTCGAGAGGAGAGGAGCCTGCCCTATCTCGCATCAGTCGATAAAACACCACTTGTGATCAGGCAGGTCGCCTGGGCGCGGACCTACTTAGAGAATCTAAAATGATACTACATAGTAGTTGGGTTTGGGCCATTGCCGAATGCGGCTATGGTCAATGTACGGGGGATGCATCGTCTCTTTACGGTAATCATCTGGAACTTGTGTAGGTGGTCATCACTGTTTGGCCATTGTGAGTGACGACGAGCAAGGGAGACTCGCCAGTACAGCATCGCCTGTACATTATGTACGAAATACGCATGCACAGTGTTAGGTCGATATGGCGACCCAATATTCCCACCACGCTATAATAGCGTCGAAAATGCCCGTATAGGGGGGCGGTTGGTCATATCCCCCGTCCCCGAATCATCATCAACGGCATTCCAACTGGGCGCACTGCGATTGCCAGCTGGCAGTTCATGGGATCAGGTCGAAACACTGGATGGTATGCTGGGCATGCACGAGGGGGGAACAATACTGAAGCAAAAAGCAAAATAAAATAGTAAAAGAGGAAATGGAGGAAAGTGGATATTTGCCGGGCGCGGCCTCTTCGTGCCGCGTGAGTGAGTCGAAAAGGTAGGGCCGGACGGATGGACCAGGGAGAGAAGATGCAATGAATGGCGACGGACGGGTGTGGGTAACAACATGACCAAGTTCATACGAGAAATCCGCAGGAGTTCAGCAGGAACCGATATATTGGCATTCGTTCATTCGAGTTAAGATCGCAAGGCATGAACTGCATGGCTGAGAACCTCCGAGACTAGCGGTCCCCTGTCTGGGCGTACCAGGTGGCTTCCCGTGTGTAATCTGTGTGCATAAATACGTAGGGCACGCATACAGTGCGCACAGGATGAGGTGGTCGTGGGCTGGTGGTTGGCTACTTGTCTCCCTCAATAGGTTAATAATAGCTCTATATGTGTGTGTGTTGTGTGGATGTATGCGACCCCGCTACGCATCTGCTATCCGGATCAAGAAGTAGGGAGTGTGGGGAAAAGCGCGAGGTTATGGTCACGCCGCACGTTTTAAGCAACTCTCTATACTATCTAGGAAACGTCCCCTCCTAGAGCTGTCCCAAAGCAGAGTCGGTCGAACGAAAGGCCTAGCCATCCCGTACCGTATTTTTGCCTAAGTCGCGCAGTTAAGACATTCACATTTACTATACCATGTATTATAGTCGTTGGCACCGTCTTTCTCTCTTGATCATGGCCAGCGGTGCCATGTCCTACTGGAAAGGGTTCTTGGCGGATGACGTCTCGCGGGGCTGCATGGCCCGGCTTGCATAACCTTTCCCAGTGCGAGGTGAGATTGGATACGAAACGGGTGCGGTCGGGACAAGCGATTTGTTCGTAGTGTTAGCACGATTAGGAGATGGCAATGCAAAGGTCCTTGTCTAGTTTACGCTCCGGCTGTTCCATGTCCAAGTAGAGAAGATTCATACATGCTGTAGAGAAGTGATATATTTTTGGTGTCAGCAAGCCGAGGAATAGAGACTTGTTGGTCATTGTCATCTCGACTATTCGCTGGCTATCTACTACAAGACGCAATGAAAAACCTGTGTAACAGGATGGCATGAAGCTCTGCTTTGCTTCCGTTCTCAGCTGGATCGCTGCTCTTGCTGTTGTTCATGATGAATGCGTGCCCCCATTTTCGTGATTCTCGTAATCCGAAACTGCCGCATGGGATCCAGGCCCACCCACACGACAGCTCGTGCTGTAGTAGGAAATATGAATGTCCAAAGCCGCCTATCTCGTCAACCCGTAACCACTTATCCTCCCTAAACCATCATGTCGTGAGACATTATCATAATCCCGGAAAAGGAAAAAGAAAAGAAAAAAGAAAATTCCACGGCCATACATTGCCAGCCATGGACCATCTCCAACATCTGGCGGAGGAAATGTAAACCCAATAAGAAACAGTCCAAATGGTCGTGCAGTGGCCGCCCGAACCTGTTGTGGACCCTTCCGCACCACAGCTCTTCCCTAACCCCTGGTTGTACAAGAAAGCTGCTGTTGGCTCAACAGACTGTGCCCCTTAACCCAAAGCCGGTTTCGCCATGCATGCCTTCCGTCGAGAGATACTATGACATATTCGAAAGATCCCCCAAAAAAAGGAAAGAAAGATTATCCGAGAGATGAAATCAAATGCTGGCTCGCTCGCTAAAACTCGACGATAGAAATGACAAAGAAATTTGTGGAACAAAACAGATCAGAGGAAATTTTGTCGTGCGTGAGCAGTGTTTGATCCGGTTACGCAGGAGCGTCATGAATTGTATGGACGGCTGAAACCAGAATAGTGTTTAGACCAAGAAGATGTTCGAAAGTTTCGAGTCGTTATGGTCATGTCTCGTTCGTCGCGTGGGTCATGTGCTCGTACCACTACTAAGTGATTGCCCATTGTCGGCGTTGTTACAATCCGCCACCATCTTCGCGAAATTCCTCACGACATCGCCCGGTATTTGATCCCACAAGAGAGATCTCGTGTACACCTCGGCGGCGGATTGCTTCTCGTTGCTGCGCATCGTCGCAAGCGCTTCTGCGAGATTGCGACGACCTTGGGTGCGCGTTGGTGGGTTGCGCAAGAAGCTTTGGTCCGTGAGTCCGTTGTACTGGGCTGCGGAGAGGGAGAACAATTGCTCGTTCGCCTGCTCCTGTGTCGGCTGGGTGAGAGAATCATGCATTTCGTCGAGTACCGAGGGGGCGACACCATCCATAGTGTTGGTCGCAATCGACATAGAAGCTGTCGACGCCCACTCGGCGCTGGAGGGTTGAGGGGCGGCAGGTACCATGGCACCCTCGGGGGCGTTTGCAACACCAGCATCCTTGAAGATGTTGTCGAGAAGCGTCGCCGAAGCTTCGCGCACATCCTCGGATACTCGAGGGATGGTCGGCGTGGACCTGTTAGACAAGACAAAGGCGCCGACGAGGAACAGCATGAAGAGAAGTCCACCCTGGGCGGCAGCAGGCTTGTCCACATCGTTGGGAAGGGGCACTTCGGTCTTCTTGGCCTGAACAATTTGCATCTCCTGTTTGACTTCCGTCTCCATTGCGAATTCGTTCATAAAGCCCATGTTGTCCCAAGAAGCGTCCATGGTCATGCCTTCCAGTTCGCCGAAACTATTGGAGAACCCGGTGTTGCTCGGCATAGCTGCGCTCTCTAGTCTTTGAACATGGTCGGTCAGGACGCTGATCTTCTTGCGCAGCTCTCCAGTCTCGATGGTGTGAGTCTGAATCATCTCCTCTTTCTCCATTCTGAGATTCTCAATATGGGACTCGTAGAACTCCTTCTCGCGGCTCAACTGGGCCATCTTCATGTTGAGCTCCGCCATCTCCTCCTCCATGCTGGTGATGATGGCAGTAAACTGCTTCTTCTCATCTTCCAGCCTCTCCGTGTGAAGCTTTTTCCTCTGCCGGGAATCCAGCGCCGCCTGACGGTTGCGGAGAAGACGCTTTTGCTGCTTGAGCTCCTTGATCTCTTGCTCATCGGTTGATTGGGCGATGAGTTGATCAATGTTGTGAAGGTTGCGCTCAACAGGGATGTCGAACCTAGCGTTCTTCTTCCGGATGCCGTCGCCGCGGCGCAGCTCGTTATGCGACCGGATAGCGGGGCTCTCCGGGCGCATACGCTTCCCTAGCGTCTGGTTCTTCAAGTCTTGACTCATCCAGTCCTTCTGCGGTGATGTTGGGATGGAGTGATTAGCTGAGGCGGGGTTTGAGAAGAGGGGCATCTGGCTGGTGGGGTTGCTGAAAGGGGTTGGCATCTGCACTGGCCTCTGGAAGATGGACTGGTTGGTCTCGTAGCCATTGTCGAGGCCATCATATTGCAACGGGGTGCAGCTTCCTGAGGCCTGACCCATAGACCACGACTGTCCCTGGGGGGCATATGTGACCTGCGACTGGTCGGATCGCATGAAAGGGTTGTTGCTGTGCTGTGGCTCCAAGAATGGATTATTCGAGGGGAGCGACTGCATATCGACAGACTGCCAATCTTCCGTCTTGGGGGAGAAGAGCGTTGATGAGACAGCAAATGAGTCTCTCCGGCTACCTGCCATGTGAGGCGACAGCTCTAAGCCCGAGTCGATTGCACTTTGATCCAAGATGTTCTCGTCGAGGATGGCGTGATCCTCCTCGTCGAAGAACTTCTGTGCATGGCTGGTGTCAACACTTAATGCACTTTGCCTGTAGAAGGGCTGCATTGGATATGTCGAGACCATTGCAGGTCTTAGTGTGAATGTCTAAAGAGGAGCAACAAGAATGAAGACCGTGTGTTTGTGCAATGATCAAAGTCGAGTTGCACTGTGTAGTGGGATTAGCACACAGGGCGGTGAATGCTTATGGAGACGACGAGGTCGTGGTAGCGGTAGGGCTTAAAAGCGAACGCGGAGGTTGGGTAATAATAGGAGGAACAATGACTGTCTCTAAAAATCGAGCTGTCTATGTAAGAGCATTCGATAAGGTGTGAGACTGATGATTCAGAGCTTTGAGCCCAAAAATGAAGCTGCTCGCATCTGTGTATGTACGCATGTAAGTTATGCTATGTTATAAGAGACAGACGGACATATATGATGGAGGGGAAATGCTCAGATGATATGTGAGTGAATGATAAGTGCAAGTGGGGACGGGAATGCGGGAGAATCGGGAACTTTTAAAAGAGCAGGTGGGAAAGGGAAAAGAAAATACTCAAGACTTACAAGTCTTCCGTTGTATACTGAAGTCCAGATGTACCGTGCTTCTTGGCACCTAAGTAGCTCTGCAATACGATACCACGCAAAAGTAACGGAGCGAATGCAAGAAGGTATCTCCTCGTATGACTTCTGAAAGAGAGGGCACGGTAATAGGCTGTGGAATATTCGCGAGTGGGATCACTGATATCGATCAAACACACAGCGACAATCCTTCGCTATCATATGAACCATATGAGGCCGTATGGAAGGAGGGGGCAACTACTTTAACGGTGGAGGTAGGAATGGTTGTGGTACTTAAAGTAGGAGATTTTCAGGCTTAGGGCCGGGTCATTGTCAATGTTTTGTTCCAAGACCTCCCAGGGTTCTTCTTCTGCTGGGCGAGTTACATAAAGAAGTATTATCAAGACAGTGGGGAAGCCAGAGTCCGCGAGACCACCGACTGACGAACGGGAACGCTGTCACGGATTCCCGGGTGGGCGATGGCTGTGGGATGAGAGAGGGCGTGGGTTGGTCACTGCATAGGTGTGGCAGCGAGAGGGCTGCTGTTCCAATTCATTGGAGAAGCCAAGCAAATCCTGACCATTCGCGGCGAAGTAAACCAACTCCCTGCCCCTCCTTTCAACTATCTGGACCACAGTAATGACTTTACATGGAAACTCTAACATAACCAGTTCCACGGACGAGAGAGTTAAACCGTTTTCTGTTATCCGCCCAAGCTATCAAAAAGCAGACAATCCAACGTGAACGGGCGCCGCTTCAGGGCGCTCGATAGACCAGGATAGTAGATCATGTCGGAGAATGGTGAAAGCTCATCCAACGAAATCGATTATCCCTCTTTGGAGACGGTCGCCAGGGCGGGACGGTTGTGCCAATATGGGATTTCCGTATTAGTTAAAACGGCACGGGCTAAAGCAGTGATTAGAAAGACGCCCATCGATCCGCGAAGGAGCCGTCAACTGGATATCATTGGGCAGAGATCGTGGAGCAAGCCGCGAAATGCCACTAGACCCACGGAATGGCGTCTGTTAAGCGCACTGCACTGGTCTCGGAAAACGGTAGGCTCTTATTACATAAGTCGAGAAGCGCCCGTCACGGCTATCGCAAAAGCTTACAAACATACTCCTACAGTACAGACGTGCCTATGCATGCAGATAGGTACCCTTATGTGGCTAGCCAGAGCTAACTCTACTTAGCCCTGCCGAGGTTGGGCATCGACGGCCTTGGGTGCAATTGATACCTAACCGCGCCCACGAGCACCTCATTTGCACACACTAAACAGCCACTGGACGCACTTCGAGCATCTTATTGCTCGGTAGCGGGTGGGGTGGGATAGGCGGCTTACCAGGAGCTGACCAGAGCTTCTTCATACTAATAGACAGTGCGCTAGAGTGTGTACATCGACTGCACGTTGTCGCTGTTGCGAAAGTTATCATCCCCAGCTGCGTCGAAGGCTCATTGGAGATGCCCTTGACGACCACATGCGATGGGCAAGATGTGCGCTTGTCTCGCTCATTGTTTGGCTGTCAAGCCGTGATAGCGAGCATCAAACTAGTATCACGCATGTTATGCTAGGTACCTAGGCAATTAGGAGTTAACTAGAGTCTTACCGGAATGCCTTCCGGGGGAGATCTCCTCAGATACTACCGTCCGGGGGGTGATGCTTTTGAAAGCAGCTTACCATTCCACTCATCAATGTCACATGACCCTGGTTGGAAGTTCCTTGATCTGTAAGTTGCTGTGGCTTAGATGGTGGTGTGAGACTTGCAGCCTAAATGCGTCTGAGGCTCTTATGGGGCTGCAACACTCGTCATATTGCATCTTGTTATATATATATATATATATATATATATACAATCACTTGTCCTCCCCCTAGCGGTACTTCGGTGTGCAGAAATGTACTTCTTCAAGATATTGATTTTGATCCTTTGGCTTGAACGACAGTGCTGACAGTTGGAGGCATGGCTTACGTATGCAGCAGGGAAATGGCACTACCTAGCGTTCTATGATTCTCTCTCTCCAGGTCGGTCGTTTCTCCCGGCCCGGGATGGAAGTATTAAGCTGGTTACAGAACGACGGGCCTTTTTTCGTTTCTCTTCATCTCTTTCACCCCAGCCTCACTTTACAGCCATATATACTGGCATTTACATCATTGATATGCGGATTTCTTGTCATCCTTAGTGATGTCCTATAAGGACTCCCTGACAGCTTCACCCACGGTCGATGACGGAACGCCCTAGGGAATGTTCTCCGCCGCGATAGCTTCGATCGGAACCCCGCCCGGTTTCAGTGGCGCGATGCTATCTCGGACGCGATCTTGCGGTGAGGACGAGACGAGCCTCGAAAGAGGACTTATGTGAAGAAGGAATCCGAAGAATGGGGCTCGGTCATGGACTAGAGGGTTTCCCGAGGCTAAGATCGTTGTCGGCCGCGTTCGATCCCGTAACTGCTCGGTCATCCCAAGCTCAACTCCGTGCTTACAGGATTAACTCCGTGCTTACAGGATTAACTCCCTGCTTCACGTAGTAATAACAAGCATCTAGGCGCTCCCCCAGGCCGCCGAGCACCGCGTTAGAGTAAACATGACGTTAAATGAATCGACTCCACAGGTGAGTGAAGGTTGCGTACGTAAGTCGAGGCTGAGATGGTTACACGCCTAGGTACAAGCCTACTAGGCTGTATACCGGAAGGGCTTATAGCGCAATGGATAACGGCTTCCGGAAGTGGGCGAAAGGGTAAACAGAAGCCATTGCGGTAGATGGTCACGTTCGGACTATGGGCGGCGGCATTCGGGGCCCGACGGCCTGAAGAGTTGATGCCTCGCTTCTCTTGTAACTGCGAGTCCGAACCGTACCTGAGAAGTATCGTCGACAAGAGGATACCGAGGCAGGGCCTTGACAGCCCAATCCGGAAATGTGTATGCCGGCCGCACCATGAAATACTCCGACATGTAGAATATGCCACTTGGGCCTACATTCCGAATAGGAAAGAATACCGGAGTATCTCCGGGGAAAGCGTACCTTCTGGATAAATTGTATAAAGAGAGTACTGGGCTGTCGCAATAAGTGACGGGTTAACGTGGGAGAACACAACCGCCTCGGTTTAGCGATTGGCTGCCGCGTCGCCCAATCTCTGGCGGGCCGCCAGGAGCCCAGCCACGCCTGGCGCGTTATGGTTCGTAACACTGGTTATTCCTTCCACTCTCTCTTTGCTGGTCAGCAAGCCTGTTGGGTGCGCTTTCGACGCGGCGCCGCATTCCCTCTTCCGGACACGCCAAGGCAGAATACGGGGTGACGCTCATGTCATAAAAAACAGAATGCACAACGATGTCAGGCTGGGAAGTGGGCGCATGTGCGAAGCCTATGGTGTTCGTGGAAAGATACGCGATGTGGACAAACAAGTCGAGGCCTTTGGAGGGGTAACTTCACCTACTCTGGAAGTGATTCCGGAGTACCAAACAAGAAGCAGGGTCGTCGGGCATGAACATTGAGCTCCAATTGTATTGTGCTATACTGTATCTGGGTGTGACAGACGCGGGCCGGCTTTTATGCGGCCAGCTGCACATCGCTAGGTGGCATTCAACAGACCACACAGGTTTCTAGGACGATGTGAATGCTATGAGACGGGGAACGAGTACGCCGGTGGAACATCCCCCAGCAAGGATTTTCTGGGTCTGGCGAAGAATTGTGTGCGCGCCTGTCTGAGAGTTGAACGAAACCGGCAAAATCTAAGAGTCATAGCAGCGGTGAAGGGCTGGTTCTCCATCGGGACCCAATCAGCCCTGTTTGACTGGCCCAAGAATACAGAATGAAACGAAAATTAATGCCTGAATGCCATGGCGCGTCGGTTTCATGACTTCTGGGAACCTGCGCAGATGAAATTTTTTCACTCATGAGATGGTTTAAGTCTATTTGCTGACGAAGGCCTCTTCTTTGGGGGGGGAGCTGTACATCTTGATCCGTATCGGAGCCAATATCCTTTGGGCCTTCTTAGAACGTCCCTTGCTTGGCGGATACCTACACTCCCAGTGCGTGAACGAGTACACTCTCGCCCACACTGGCTAGGTAAAGCTGTAAACAGCCAGTGACACCACGCGTGACCGCGGTGTCGGACGCTATTTTTGTCATACCAGAGGGAGGCATGGCTGTTGGAATATGAAACATTGCTAGGTCATCATCCCCATATAAACAAAATGCGATTCCCGTCTCATCATCGCATGACCCCACGCCTTGAAGGCCCCGAATTTGCCGTTTTAGACGTACTCTCAGCTAGGAGCTAGAGCTAGCAACTTAGCGGCAGAGGGTAGACCCTACCTAGTAGGTATGTAGGCGCTGTCCACCGTGGGCAATCGAACTATAATCGCATCGCCCAACAGGGCAGTCATCTCGCCGGCCCCTAAAAATCATGCCACGCTAAGTGTGACACCCTAATTCGCATCCTTTGGTTTCCTCGGGGATCGGAGTCGCGTTTGGTAGCTGCGCGATACGTGGCGCGGGGTGGAGTTCTCCGGGAGCAGATACCAAAGCATGTCCAGGAATGCAAGGACGTGTATCCGTTTTGATATCGCACATCGCAAATTTGGGTGCAGAAGGAGAACAATCACCGTAGCACAACATTGCGAAGAAGCACTAAAAATCGTTCGATCGTAGCTCAAGAGGCTCCGGCTATTTTGGAAACAGGTGATGCACTAGGTAGTCCGGGAGCTTCTCGGATTCATCTTATGTCATAGTAGGAGCCAGGGCGCATAGCGGAGTTCCGACTGCAAAACACGACGCGACTGGCATTCCGGGGGTGAGAGCGTTTACCATGTGTATCTCCCTAGGCCCGGCCACCGGTAGTAGCACCTGAGCTGGCTAACCGGAGATCTCCATTATCGTCGGATCGCGACTCTCTTGCTGAGTCTTGGAGAGCATCACTGGAAGTCCCATAGCCGGGTAAGGAGGCTGTCCTCGGTCCCCGAGGCAGGGTCATGAGGCGAGAAGATTCTCTTGGGGATCAAGAACTCTACAACCGGTGCCTTCTTGATTTGCTTCGAAATTTCTGCATCGAGAAGCTAGATTTGCCGGTTAGTGACCCCTTGTTTTCCTGCTAGACATATTGGGTCATTTCACTTACACTACTGTACGAGTGATCCAAAAAGTCCTCGACGTTGTATGATTGCTTTGTGAATTGCTCCGAGACGATTTTCGCAATGGTTGCAACATTCGGGTGGTAATGTGACTGTAGTTGGACAACTTCCCATAGGCAGCTGTCGATGGCCCGTGTCTCCATGGGATCTTCTTCGTCGGGAATAAAGGGATCAGTCAGCCCTTGGGCTTCAATGGATGCCTTCCCTTCGGTACTTCCGAGCTCACGGTGCATCATAAAAGTGCAGAGCGGGTGCTTTTTGAACAGGTTATATATCCAAGGTATGACGGCAACAATAGCCGCAGGGGGCGCATTGAGACAAAGCCTCGTTATCCTCTTGATGAAACTCGCGACCAAGACGGCCGGGAGATGAGTAGATGAGAGGAATGTGTCCAACAATCTCAGAAACCGGGACCTATGTTTCGAATGTAGGATGTCGACATCTAGTAAGGAATACAATTTGCGGTAGAATAAGGGGTAGTCCAGATTTCTTTCCTGTATGAGATAGAAGACACCAGAGAGAGCAAGCAGCGAAGTCGCGCCGCCTGAGTTATACGAGTCGGTCAGAAAGTCCATCAACAGTTCCGGTCTGGCGAACCACGGAGCTATGGATCTTGTCATGACTTCAAGGACTTTCTTCCTCCGATCTCCATCGGGGCCGAGGCTTAACAAAGCTAACCATGCTTCCTGAGCTTGCTTCTTCTGCTGGCTGAGCGACGTTACTGGATGTCCTTTCTTGGTAGGGGTGTCAGCGTAAAAGTCTCTGAGGTCTTCCTTAGAATCAAGCACGTCCTCAAAGAACGACAACACATCGAACGCGTTGTCGAACAGCTCTCCACCCCCCGAAGCTGAAGATCCCTCGGCGAGTATATCCTTCAGCGCGCCGAAGGAGTAGAAACGCACATCAGCATACTCGCCCAGGAACTTCTCACAGAATTCCTGCCGAACATCCCCTGGGCTTTGTCTAACAATAGCACCTACGATGTCTTTCAGAAAGGCCTTAGGGAAATTGTATTCGCCCTTTTCGCTCAGATACTGACTCTCGGCCTTGAGGATGCGCATGGCTAGAGTTAACGCAGTTGAGGCTGTGAGCTCTTCGGCGAGAGCGCGAATGAGTAGCTTCTTGTAGTCTCCTATCCTTCCCTTGAGCCACTGTATCACCACGATCTCTTTCTGCGACTGGCCGCTCCTCCTAGTCATGCTTCCCGATGCCAGCAGGCGTAGAAACACCCTGCATAGAGAGACCAAGGCGACCAGGGCTAACTCTGTATCGTGATCCTTCCGCGCTATGTCGAGGAGTACTGCGATATTGTTGTAGTTCTTTTTGGACTCGAGGATCTCATTTTCAAGCAGTAGAACCTTAGCTTGGGGGTTGCTGTCGCCATCGCCATCGCCATCGTCGCTGCCGCTGCTGACGCTATCTGCAGCCTTAGATCGTTTATTGGCCTGTTCGGAAGTTTTATCTCGTTTCCTTTTCAAAGGCTCGTTCTTCACCGTGGCCGGCATCCTTCCCTATAACACACTTCTAAGAGCGGCTTGGCTAGGCTTAATGTACTCGCAATACACGGCGAATAGAATTTAACAGGGTTGGGGGGGAGAAAAAAAGAAAACTCTGTAGATACCTAGGTAGGTAGAGTCAAGAACTTCTTTACCAACCAAAACTGAAGAAATAATGGATGAGAGCTGCTCTGCTTCTTCTCCAAGGCTACCGATACGTATGATTAAGAAAATATGTATTCGCATGCACGCACGATAAAGATTTATCCCAGAATAGCGCTAGATATTTAGCTACTGGAGACTCTCCACTTTACATGATCGGTCAGGGCCAATTACCCGACAATCTACCGGCCGGATCTTGAAGCTTTGGCTGAGCCGAATTAAAACCTCAATCTTCAATCCTGGGATCATCAGCAACGTTAACTGGCCCCCCAGAACCCGTCCATCCGCTCATCATCATCTCACAATGGCCTCCCGCTTGGCAAGAACCGCCTTCGGTATGTATTCTAGCTTATACTGCTAGTTTGTACTGCTAGCTTGTACTGCTAGCTTCTACCGCATCAATTGGATGATGTAAAGCTCACACTCTGGCAGGGGCTGCCCGTCTCCGCCCCTCCGTTGTCTCGCGAACCCTCCCACCCTTGACTTCCCTGACTGCGACTCGGCCCGCGTCTAACTTGCCGGAGGACCCCAAGACTAAGGCGCAATCTATCATCGATGCGCTACCCGGTAGCTCACTTGTCTCTAAGACCGCCATTCTATCTTCCGCTGCCGGTCTGTCCATCTACGCCATCAGCAACGAGTACTATGTCGTCAACGAAGAAACCGTCGTCGCTTTCTGCCTGTTGAGTATCTGGGGCGCACTGATCAAGTACGGTGGCCCTATGTACAAGGAGTGGGCTCAGGCGCAGAACGAGAAGATCAAGAGCATCTTGAACTCCGCGCGCGCCGACCACACTCAGGCTGTTAAGGACAGGATCGAGAACGTTCAGCAGATGGGCGGCGTCGTCGACATCACCAAGGCCCTCTTCGCCGTCTCCAAGGTACATTAGCCTTACACGGATCATGCGCTTCCCCCGGTACAAGGATACTGATGCGTGAAACAGGAAACTGCCGAGCTTGAGGCTAAGGCATATGAGCTTGAGCAGACCACTGCTTTGGCTGCTGAGGCCAAGACTGTGTTGGATTCGTGGGTGCGTTACGAGAGCCAGGTGAAGCAGAGGCAGCAGAAGGAGCTGGCCGAGGCTGTTATTGCCAAAGTGAAGAAGGAGCTCGAGAGCCCCAAGGCGCTTCAGCAGATCCTTCAACAGAGCATTGCTGACGTCGAGAGTGAGTATATCCTTGAATTATAATGCACCCACAGGCTAACGTCCCTGTAGGGATCGTCTCGTCGAAGGCTCAATAGACCATGATACACCATCAGGAGCGAAAGATTACTTGCAGATAAATATCTCCCTTTGTACTCCCAACCGTGTTTGTAAACACCATGTGCATTAGTAAAGAGAGAACTTTCAAACAAACGCCATTCGAGTGCCGTGGTGCGTGTTATCCATTGGAGACAGCCCGATGAATAGGCCCCACTTTATTGGATGAGACGTTCATAGGCAGTTGGCTATCCCTTGATTTTAAGGAGTTCGCGAAGAGGATTCGGTCCGCGGGTCGGATAAAATATAAACGATGATTACATTGGTACAGTCATCCATCGTGAGTATTCTAACAGTGAACCGAGGCATTGCGAGTCCGTCGACATCAGGGCATAGTCCGTCGCGAAAGAAGTCCCAAAGGGGAGCTGTGTAACGGGCATAGCCCATCTGCGATAACGCGACAATACATATGCCAGAGGCTCACAACGTACCACAATTTTACGGGGCAATGCGGTCGAACGCGGGCTGGATACGGTTTTATGAGATATACCGACAGCTTCAACTCAAAGGTTCTTTCTTTTCCACGGCCGCCGTCGATCGAGCAGAGCTAGCTCACGATTGCATAGTACTATGTTGGAATTGACCTACACTATCCTTTGCGGTCAAAATGGACGACAATCTTCACAGCTCCCTTCGCCAGGGATATTGCTTGCCAGCCACCTTGGCCCCCCTCCTCGGCACCGTGGCTCTGTCCCCAAGCTCAAGTGGTAAGTTAAAATTCGGCGCTAGGAGTACACGGTCGTACGAAAGAACCTTCTCAGGCCCGAGGGTCCTATCCTTTAGCAAGGGGGCGGCGACTCTCCTTCCCGCTTTTGATGTGGCATTAGTATTATCATCCGTTACTGGTGGTGGGCTGTTGTTGGACCTGGCCTAGGAGTCCGGGACTCCATAGCCCTGAGGTTATATAAATAGGTATAATCCTAAATGAAGAGCACACAGAAGAGGCGCCTGCAGCCGGTGTCCCCGTCCTGGGCACCGTCCATACACGCTGAAATGCGACAGCTGAGAGGTCGAAAGATGTTCAACTCGCGAGCCCCTGAGTGGGCTCCGCCCATTATTGGAACGTTGAGAGTGCCTTAGTTGTGAGCACATGAGGGAGTCAATCTGAAGCTGACTCGGACAAGCGGATAAACACGGGGCGGTGAGAATCCCCTTGCTAGAAGAAGGTAGACTAGTTTCCTCGCTGCTATTCCCGACTCAGCTCCCCTAACTACCTAGTATTCCTGGTCTCCCCGAACCTCGACAGGTGCCTTGAGTAAGGTCCATCGAACCAGCAAACGCGAGGGATAATATCCAAATTCTGGGATCCGCGGCGCGAAGATTGCTGAATGAAACCACCAACCCGACACCACACATTGGGCTTCTGTTAAATCAGATACTGCAATGTATAGGAATAGGTATCCACATCGCACAGCGGTCGATGCTAGGGAGGGGGGCATCACGGCATTAGGATGCGGACACATCCCGAGTCGGAAGACAGACTTTAAAAACGGGTTCTCCACTCCGGAGGAACTGTGTTTAGCCAACCTTTACTAACGCGAAGGGCGACCATATATATATATATATATGTGTGTGTATGTGTATGTGTATGTGTATGTGTGCATGTGTTGGGGGGAGGATGCAGACGTTGTTTATAATAATTAGGCACAGAAGGGGATACTAGCATGGTCACAAGCATTGCAAGCGCAGGGAGGGTCACACGGTAGGCAGTTGACAAGGGGGGTTAACTTGTGAATCGAAACGTTTTGATTGTTGTTCATCGTCAGATCTAGAATACGCAAGCTCTATCATCACCATCATCTCGTTCCTCACCATTCAACCCAGAGGCTAATTAGAATTCCGTCCCCCAAGTCATCTCATCTTTCATTTCCGTGCCATCATTCCTGGTATTCATCAATCCTGTTCCCATTTCTGCTCGTCGGCGTCGTCCCGGGCGTCAAAATCAACTAAAGCCACACCGCCTCAAACGCCATCTTCGTGCCATTGCAATGTGTGTTATGTATATCGGGGGTGCTTATGAACATTATATCGTAGGGGGGTTCTCATAGTACGACTTCAGAAGGTCGATCGTATTATACAACTGGTGGTAGAATGCGTCCTTTCAAATCCTCGAGGACCGCGAGGGTCGGGACGCTCGGGTTGCCCTGGAATGTCTAGATCGTCGAGTATCTCGCGTCCTCCTGTCCGAGCTAAGGCTACCTGTAAAGAAATATGGTCAGTATCAAGCCCATCGGAGTCTATCGATGGGGATAAACTCACTAGGGCTGCTCGCAGTATAGGAGTCAGTGTAGTACGAACTACTCCAGTCGCTCCGTGGCGGCTTGTGGCCGTGTGCCTTGTGTCTTTCATCCCTCCTCAGCCCGAGAAGTACCGCCAAGGCACCAGCGCCCGCGGCGACCCAACCGAGACCGCTGCCGGATTTCTTCTCCTTCCTTGCTCCGGCCCCCGAAGGACGGCCGCCGCCGCCGCCGCCGCCAAACCATGTTCGATGCTGTGATTGTCCGCGGCCGTGCCGCGAGTAGCGCTCCTCAATGACCTCGATGTGCTCCTTGTTCCTCTTCTTCTTGCCGCCACCGAGGATGGCGACGAAGGCGTCCCAAAGCCCCTTGACAATGCAGCAGAAGCAGCAAAATAGCAAGAGAGCTATGCCAGCGATAGTACCGATCACGATACCGGCAATAGCACCCGGGGCTAGTCCGCCGTCGGTAGACTCGACGGGCGTTGCCTCGGGTGATTCGGTTGATGTTTCGGTTGCTTCGCCGGCCTCGCCTGTTGTTGACGTTGCAAATATGGTGCTGCCGCTCGTAACTCTGTAGGGGGCCGAGAACTGAGTGGTGATGACGCCAATTGTTGTCCATTCGGTCCAAGATGCTCCGTTGGCCATGCATTGTCCCTCCACGTCATCGGCGCAGTACTGCCAGCTTGCGCAGCAGATAGGACCACAGGCAATCTGGCCGGATCCCGGGGGCGGCACACAAGGTCCCCCAGAGGCACCGGGTCCCCTAGTCACTGCTGGAAGGTGGGAGCTCATAGTGCTGGTATATGTTCTCGTCTCAGTCCAAGTCGTGGTGGAGAACTCCCATCCGCCAGCGCCAGCGCAACCGGCTATGCCGGCCGAAGTATAGCATTGCTCGCCCTCGGCACAGCAGTACTGATTATCTGCGCCGCAGTAGGAAGCGCAATTCCGAGGCTTGATGAAGCCATAGCCGGCATCTTGATGGTCATCGCGCGGGTAGGGGTGTGCGAGGGAGACAGATGCGAAGAGAAGGGCGCAGAAGGTTGATGGGGTTCCGACAAGTCGCATCTTGTCCGATGCTTTTGACAAAGGGACTCGACTCGAGGCTTAGGTCCCGGACGGGATGGCAATGAGACAACCGTCAAGTAGCTCAGTAGCTTCCAATAAGGGGGGAAGCTTGAGACAATGCCCACACCCGCAACGCAACGACCCTTTCACCTCACCTCAGTCATTCGCAATCTTTGGATGTTGTGAGGAATGCGATACTATTCTGAGGTGGAGTGGCTGGGTGTTCTGAAGAGTGGGTACTAAAAAGGCTTCCTTATCACCTCTAACAATCGTCTCAGGAGTAATCGTCGCGACGAAGTTAGTATCGTGGTGAATGGAGACCACTCGATGCCAAAAGGTGTAGAAAGACCTGTCAACGATGGAGAGCCAGGAAAGGAGGAAGAGCGGAAAAGTAGAAAGGGTTGGAAGCTTCTTCTTCCCGTCTTGGTTTCTTCGAATCTTGAAGGGCGTGTACTGGCAAGTCTTCTTCCTTCCATTGGTGGGTTGTGTGATACCCAACCTCTTCGATTTACAAGACCGTGAGTGACAGTGACATGCAATGCCACCTCAAATTGGCGGGGTCGATGTGTACCGCCTAGGGTCTTGGCTGAGAGGTACGCAGAATTGCGGGTGGTTGGTTGGTTGGGTTGAGTTAATTGGTTGCAGGGAACACAGGACACTTCAGTAAAACCAGCCTGGCTAAGCTGAGGTAGCTATCAAAACTGTCAGCTTCCCAAAGCTATTTTCACTCTCCCCTTCGTAAGAGCTTTATCGTCATGAATGCTTCTCTCTATTCCAATTGAGCTTATTGTCTACGGACATGCGGTGGTGAGTTGGCAGATAGCAGCCCCCATGGTCATTTTTAGCTGATGCGGGAGTGGCCTGTTTTTATTTCCCTGTCCCCTGTAGATATGTTGTAGTGGGTGACGATCGATTACGCCGGGCAAGGATCCGCCATCTCTGTGGATCTTAAGGTATCGTATTCCACCGCACCTTCACTGCACCTTTCACAATCCCATACGTAATCAGTCAGTCCGTACCTACATATCTACTAGAGGGCCCCAGGCGTCAGTGCTGAGTAAATATTGGTGTTGCCGACGCCTTGTGGCCACTAAGAAGATAGGCACATGAGTAGCTAATGCACAGCTGCGGAATCTACTGTACCGACGACGTTCCTAAGATTCGGAAACCTGCCCGTTTGCTCTGAATGGCCGGCACAAGCAGGTCTAGCAACAGTTTGCGGGTCATCACCTTTGACAAAGACGCCTCCTGTCCGAGCTCGATTTTCTAGAATTCCCGGTGCCCATTGATTCGACGGATCCCCGTCGTGTACGAAATGTATTATCTCCATTCGCTCACCTCGGAATGGTCTTGCATCGATGTTATCTGCCATACACCCACCATTAGACAGCCAGCCCATTGGCTGTTATGTGTGCCCAACAATATTGGGGTTTTACTACCTAGTGTTCTTTCCTATTAAGTCTTATTATCTGCATCTGCTGCTTCATATTTCTTTTTTGAATGCGTCTATATTCAGGAGCGGACCTTTGAAATTGGGCACAATGGTCTTGCGCTGGCAATGTGCCATATAAGTTGCGCCTTGCTTTACAGATGGCCAGTTTAGATTTTCGGACACCCTAATGAGAGATAGCCTGTGAGCAATCGGTAGTCGAGCTCTTACAAAACATGGACGTCTTTCAACTAGTCCAACCCTATGTCCTCCAGGACCCCGACGAAGACTTTGCTTGAAATCATGGAGAACATCTACCGCCTTTGATCATTTCGATCTCGCCTTCGCCTGCTGGAGCGACGGGAGAAAGACCGGCCAACGAGCAGAATTCTTCGGCTTGAAGAGTAAGAAGGCCACAGAGACTGATGGTTGAAACCGAGTACCGGGTTCGATTACCCAGCATCTTGTGGTATACTCGCTGCATTATGAATAAACCCAAATTGGAGTAACCGTCTACAACAGGCAGTATGCGGTGGTAAAAGCATATTGCTAGCTGATAGCCTTGCCTGACGCCCACCCCCGGAAGTCACGAGGTGCCTTCTATGGTCCCCACGGTTTCACCTCCCGTCTACCGTGAAGCAAGCCATTCGGTTTGGATCACATCGGCTAGAAGTGGTGAAGCTATTATGGGATGGCGCCTACTGCTCTGGTAGGATGGTCTTTCAAGTGAATCCGTGTTACGCTCAAAATCACCTCCGAATTACTTACCTGGGAGGGCCCACCGATATGGCTCACAGAGGCCACTCAAGCTTAGAAGGCATCTTAGCTATTTGTCGCCTGACTACCCAATATCATCTGAAGACATACGAAGAAATGAGTAGATCTCTATAGAGGCGATTCGTAGTTGAATGACATCGACTTCTAAAGTATAGCTAGGGAGACGCCACTGGTCAGGACGAAAGCCACCATTTTAAGGGAAGTAATACTGTTGTTAATGTCGAGAGACTCTGCCCCCTTTTCTTCGGGGTATACACTGGGCCCTACTCACGCCCGTATATTGAATCTCCCGCAAAATGCAATAGCCAGACTACCCATTTTCTTCGTCTAAGCTTGAAGCTTGGGGACGATGTTGAGTCGAGCACCACCTCATGATCCTCAATCAACAGACGCATAATTTAATGTTCATTGCAGTGAGGCAACTGAAGCCCTCGTTCGCTGATAACAATTCATCATCAGTGAAAGAGATCCAAGCGAACATACGAGTTGGTTGGCCTCTCGGTAAAAAAGTGATGCTTTGCCATCGAAAAGATACAGTTACAAAAGGCTACTGTTAAAGCTAATGGCGCAAAGGTTCAAATTGGCAGTCTCTGATATATGGAGTTGTGTCATTACACGATAACATACCTACCCACATGGAGTTAATGTTAAATACTTTGTAGTTGCTTGGGATGGCTCAGTCTCACAGATCATGGGGTAAAGCTGGTCCCACTATAATACCCATTACGTTAGTACAAGGCTAGAGCACTAAAAATCTAACTGGCCAGGCCCTTGCCTTCGCTGGGCCTGCCCGTTCACCCCCCTACCTAGCAACTTACCAAGGCATGGTTACCTCATCTCGCTTCAAGAGATAGCGCTACGTCGCATCACCACTACCTGGAAGAAAGGCTGGAAAGCTCCCGGTAAACTTCCCGAGCATCGCCGAGAGCACAGCCATACCATCGACTAAGTTAGGTGCATGTAGGTATCCTACTTACAACCATCTTACCCCTGCGACAGTGCACCGCTTGGCTCGACTTTAGTAACACCAATAAAGAGACATCGAGGCTTTCGATTCGGGATACCGACCATTCGAGCGTGGATTACGTATCAGGTAGACCGGCGGCATCTCCTCTCTGCGCCCACTCCTCTCCACCATGTCGCTCGACCCTCCGCCGTACCTTGGTTCTCTACAGAACAACATTCGTCAGCGACCTATCCCCTGGGATGGCGCAGCCAGAGCGGGCACCATCACCGAAGCCCAGCTGGCCAAGATCCGAGCCGTCGATAAGGTGAGGAAGGAGCAGAAAAAGCAAGTTGTCGAGAGTGACCTCGATGGCTATCGGATACTATTCATCGGCGAGCCTGCCACTCCTGGTGTCCTGGGATCGGCTAGCAAGCGTTCGGATGTCATACAATACATCCTAGTTCTGCTAAGTGACCTCCTCGAAGGTGTGTCATTATCTTGTCATTATGTTACACGTATGCATTTCACTGCAACTCGATCCATTGCTTACCTGCCGACAAGGCGTGCCGGCTTTCGCGAAGGCGCTCCTCAGGGACTCCGACCCGTATCGGCATTTCCTGCCTCTGCTTGCACACTCAAACGACTCCGAAGACCCTATTCCATTGCTCACTTCGACCGTGCTTGCACAGCTGATGGCCAACTCGCGGAACGAGTCCGAATCAACCCAACGAGCTCTTCCTCTAGTCCTGAGTTACCTCTGCGGCTTGGCTAAAAACTCGAACGATGCCGGATTGCAGGATATTGCTGTTATGGAGTACTCCTCTCTCCTCTATGGCCGATCGTCCAGACAGCTCTTCTGGAAGCAGAGAAGCGAGACCGCAGCACCCTTGATCGACATCCTCAGGAAGGCCGCAGGCATTGGCGGAGAGTCGTCAGCTAGCCTGTGGAGTGGGAACGCCACCGTTAGGAGCGCTGGCTTTGAGGGTATCAGTGGCGGGGTCGGTCTACAGCTCTTATATCACGTCTTGCTGGTCTTATGGCAGCTTAGCTTCGAAGCAGAAGACATTGGCGATGAGATGGACGAGTACGTAAACATATTGTATACGCTTCGCACCCTATAGCTGACATCACCCCAGTGAGTATGACATAGTTCTTCTTTACACTCAGCTCTTGCGCCTGTCTCCCAAGGAGAAAACCACACGGCTGTTGCTGTCAACTCTCTACAACCTTCTCGAGGCCAACCCGTCTAGCCTACTCCCCACAGCAGTGCTAGCTAGGCTCCCGTCGGTCCTCCAGAACGT
The DNA here is from genome assembly GCA_004154925.1 of Monosporascus cannonballus. Classification (NCBI taxonomy): domain Eukaryota; kingdom Fungi; phylum Ascomycota; class Sordariomycetes; order Xylariales; genus Monosporascus; species Monosporascus cannonballus. Next base: position 69,794 of record QJNS01000709.1, read on the forward strand.
CAGTGGTCGCCACTTGACGGATCCTGACCTGCTGGAAGACCTCGAGAGGCTCAAGGAGATGCTTGAAGAGTACATGAAGACAAAGACGACGTTCGACGAGTACGTCGCCGAAGTTCAGTCGGGCCATCTACGCTTGTCTCCACCTCATCGACACCAGACGTTCTGGGTGGAGAACGCACGCAGGATTTTGGAGTACGAGAACGGTGAAATCCCTCGAAAGCTAGCCGATATCATGAAGAAGCCGTGGGACAGTGACAAGGCTGTCCTGGCGATTGCATGCAACGACGTCGGCTGCCTAGTGAAGGAGGTCCCTGAGCGGAGATACCAACTGGAGAAACTCGGACTGAAGACCCGCATCATGGAGCTCATGCAAGACTCTGATGAAAATGTGCGATGGGAGAGCCTGCGGGCCCTTGGAGGATGGCTCAAGTACAGCTTCGAAAACAACTGAGTCTAGTAGTTAACGATGGTGCTCTCCCCACGCAACCAAATCGCGGTAGGTTTATTTGCCCGGTGCATAGCGCTAGAATATATCTATCTGTAGTGAGATAGAGTCGCGGTTAACTGACATTGATAATCGTCGATCGATCCTGTAATTTGATTATCCAATTTAAACCCATTCCAAACCCAGTATACCGGCCGAAGCCCTCATCTCCGTCGCCAACTTCGCAGCTAAGGGCAGGGGCTGCTAAGTCGAGCGCCAAACCATTATGCATCACTTCAGATATGATGTTCTTTGGCGTGCTACACAAACTCGCCTTGCCCATGAGACGAAACTAAGGGAACTTACGATGGACCAATGATACTTCAAGACATAAGCCGGAAAAGTAGATTTGATGAGTTCAAATCACGAATTAGAAGATGTTGAAACATAGTAATATCTCAGAAGACATTGGCCGACCCCTCAAATGACAATGTATCGGTCGCAACAGCATCATTGGTCCGCCCCTCTGCCCCTTCTGGCAGGTTTGGTGGCTGGCTTGGTGACAGGCTGTCGGGGGTTACAGCCAGACAGCGAACATGAACGTTCGGGCACTCGGTTCGGAGTATGTACTGTCCCGTCCGCCGGGAGTTCCCAAGGGAAATGTTACTTCACTACGGTCCGGCCTGGCAGGCCATGAAGGCCAGTCGGCGATGTCTCCACCCCAACATGCCCAGCGGGCCAGGTCGCTCGGTCTCCAGGTGCGCCTTAGACTCCGATGTACCACCGACGCAGCGAGGGGCTGCCCCGTCTCTTCCGAGTGTTGTGTTCCTTGGAACGGTACTATATGACCTGTACGCGGAAGCCCCGACCCGAGTACAGGAATCATTTGCTAGTAATGGCTTCACAGGCGAGTTACTCTACCAGTTGAGACGTCCTAATAGATTATTGGGGTTGTTTCGAAAGCCTCTTCACAGTATTTAAGCACTTTCGTATTGCTGTAGGGCATTCCTAACTGGATTAACTGCGGCGGGCTATCTCAACATTATCACATCCAGCCGTCTTACCCCTGAGTTCTGTTTCGGAGAGCCAAATTAGCCAGATACCGTATGAGACAGTTTTCTAGCAAGCAGAAAGAGACGATGACGAACAGCAGTTCTATGAAATGGGGAAGATACTGCAGCGACGCATAGACAAACGGGGGCAACGCACTACTGTATAAGCTGAAAAATGTTGACCCTCTTTCATCCCCGGAGAACTGTGAAGGACAACCTTAGCTACCTGAGGCTGGGCTTGGTCTTGCAGTCTTCCCAGGATACTTCGAGTGCTCGCTGAGCAGAATTGAATATGCTCAAGATAGCCAATGGCGAGTCAAAACAGTTTGGGGAAGCGTAAGCCTTCCCTTGGTTTCATTGTATAAGCACACTATCAATTGTCAAGTCTATCATTCGCGTTCTGTATTTCACCTCTGAGATATTTCAGTTAGCCAATTTATTGCGGCTAGAGCCTGGCAACGTATATGTTTAAGTACTGCAATAAAGGAGTATGCGCCCAAAAAAGGGGGGAAAAAAAAAGAAAAAAGAAAAAAGAAGAAGAAAAAGAAGAAAAGAAAAGAAAAGAAAAACAATTGTCGTAGAACACCATGTGACACCTACTATCCCCGCCTACCTCCGAAACACCAATACTCGTGTTGGACTCTCCAACTTTGACTCTACCATACTCACTCAGTCGTGGCCGCCAGATACTGCTTCCTTCTAATCATCAGGGTCCTCGAAGCTTCCGTTATTTGGCGAGGTCTATCCGACGTTGGTGCAAGGGTGCTTATAGTAAGAATTGTTCGCCAGCCACGCGTGGCCATCCGTGTTAGCCGTGACTAGGCCGGAATTCCCCTCGGCAAGCGCGTGCGTGCGCTGGGGGTAGTGCGCCACGATGCCGTCTGAGTTCTGTGTGTCCACGATCTGGCCCACGCCCAACTCGCTGTCGACGGTGCTGTGATGCAAGATCTCGTGCAGGATCAGCCTCGCGACGATCTATATCTTCACGTCCGGGGCGTCGCCCGGGTCCCTGTACTCGTTGTCCGAGGCCCCGACTCTGAACTCGAGTGTGGCGTCGCAGAGGCGGAACTTCTCTAGGCCCTCCTCCTCATCGGTACCATATAGCCCCCGAGGTGCTCGTCGGCCGCCCAGGTGCCCGTGGAATCGTTGTTGTTGTTGTTGCCGGAGCAGCGCACCAGGGCTATTCTGACTGGATGGCAGGACAGATCGCCGTGGACAAGACGAGGTGATGATGGTAGAGAGACTGTGGGCGACGGGGTGGTGTCACAAAGATCTAGCATGCTTACTGCTGAGCACCCCCTTTTATTTGTTGATGCTGTCAAGAGACCATGGTAAATATATGGCTCTAGGTGTTGCTCGTGAGATATTCACGATATAAACTAAAAATAACTACCCCCATGCAAGATACTCCATGCAGTTCTCTTACTTATGATCCAAGCAGGAGCTGGTGATAATAGTTGAGCTAACTGTAACTGATTGCCCAGGTATATATCTTGTTGCTGCACAGAAGCTTAAGGAGGTACTTTTCGACGACAACTGAATTACCTAAGCTATTACTGCTATTACTAACCATAATAAAACAATCCTCTGTTATTCATGGTTAGCCCTTAATTATTCACTGCAAATGCTCCCCTTTAATGGATATTGTATTGGCCCACCTATTCCGGCCAAAGTCAGCCAAACGCAGACAATTACAACTCCGGAAGCTTTACGACGGGGCATATAATAGATCCTCTATGGCAAGGTACGTAAGAGATCAACGGCAGAAGTCGTTTTTCCTGTCAGTCAAACCACGGTCACGGGACTCAAAGAAAAGCAGATTACGTCTTAAGGTTAGTTCTTACTATGATCGTAAGCAACCCAAGTTTCAGAGCATCGTGTGAATAGGCCAGACCTACAGTTATAAGAGCCCAAATGAGGCCGATGATATGACTGGACGGCCGACCGCACTCACGACCATGTGCCAGATCGATCACAATCGCACCTGAGTCATACTATAGCTGACGGCAAGCGGCCAAAAGGGTTGAATGACGCACCATCATTCATGCGGGATGAGGCCCATTTGTAACAATCACGAAATAGACATCCTATAGGTTCGACGCCGGCATCGTGAACATGTTTCACTAGCTCCTTAGCATACAATATAGTCCATCGGACCTCAAAGCAGAATATTGGCTCGGACTCGCACTTGAAAAATCCCCAGAGTTTGGCGACTACCGCAAGGTACTCCTATCAGAGTTATCCTCACCTTCACCGCTAAACCTTAGCGTTCGTCAGGGTAAACAAAAGATAACATATGGAATCTCCAGAAGGCAGCCCTTGGATACCCATCAAAATTAGCCTGCACGGAAACGTCGACTCGGCTGTCTACCATTATTCCGGTAATGTGCCGTTCGAGCTGTACATCGGAGTACGGCGAGTAAGACATGAAGGCCAGCGACCCCTAACGTTGCTGGTTACGGGTTCGTCCTCGACTTCGTACCAGCTCTGGCGAAGAGCCCATTCAAGCTGACCAACCTAACAACCGGGGAAGAGTTGAAGCTAGCAGCTTCGATCACTCCCTCCGTGATACCAATACCCAAGCCCTTCATCACCCTCCCGCCAGAGGCTCACGGTCACCCTATACCCTCATAAATTACCTCTGGGTGCCGCGTCTTGTATGCGGGCGCGGGTTTCACCAGGAAACGAATATTGTCTTGAGGTCAGATCACCCGAAGAACTGGGAATCACGTGGGGGCACTGGGAAACCGAGTCGGAACTCTTCCCGGCATGCACCCCTTCCGGTTCTCCAATGCATCTCCCGTCAAAACACCCGGGGGGTTTCTCTTAGCGCAACAAAAATTCTGCGCTCTGAAGTTTCGTGTAGTTCTACATATATCAACTCCTCCGTCCCTGAACGTCGAGTTAGCCGCCAGCCCAGACAACAGGTCCATCGTGGTAACCATATCTAACCCAACGCCTCAGACCATCACCGCCAAGGCGAGAGGACAGCAACCATGCGTATCTAGCTCAGAAGCGGATGCCGCTCTACCGCCCCTGGATCCCTCTACACTTATCTTGGCGCCTACGCCGACCATCAAGAGTTTCAGCATCGCCGATACAACCACGGGCGAGGAACTATTTCCGGATCGACCGTCGTTTGTTTGTGGCGGGAGTGCATGGCCCATCAGTCAATTCCTCACGATACGATCAGGAAAGACCGTGAGCCGGACGGGTAAAGCTCCCAACTCACAGGGTGGGGGCAGGACGGGGGCCACAGGGTTCGTCTTCGAACCAGGGGATGTTGGTGGACGAGTGGTACTTGTACAGTTGAAGATCTTTTTGAAGGGGTGCAGGAGGGAGATGGCCTGAGGAAGTTACCTACGGAACCTCGGTTGCCAATCGAGCTTGAGTCTGTGGACGAGGTTGTTATAAGATATAAATAGATAGATAGCTTTTACTCGAAACTATATTTACATCGGAGAACAAAGCCATCGGAATTTCGAGTGGTACTTGGTAGCTCTAGTACCAACATTGAATGCCAGGAATACAGCGGAGTAAACTACATATAGGACCACTGTCAAATTTAGTTCAGGGGAGTTCGGGTAGCGACGGCACAGGTCCGCTACCAAGTATATGCATGTACCCCGCCAGTACTGTAACCAATAGGCAAGGTTGTGACAGCAGGTCGGCTGATGGCGCCAGCATCGTGGTACTTGGTAGGTACCTACCAGGGGGATCTAGCGATGGGGAAAAAACCTGGGAACTACCCCGCGCCCTAATGGTAAGCGCCGTTTCGCCAGGATGTTGGAGGATACTGGGTATTCGGGGAAAGGGAGGCGACTCTCATGGCTGCCGGGTCCTGTCGGTCTTTCTGCGAGGGGACTTCATTCCCTCTACCTGACCCTTCTTGGAACAGGCGATTATTCGTCTCTGTTTCAATCTATCCGCCGAGGTAGACAGACACGGAGGTAGCCGTCTCTGGTTTTCCCATGATGCATCGCCTTTCACACACGAGAGGCGTTATCCACAACGCAGGTCGCTTCACAACCCGCCCGCTGTCCTCTGTAACTTCATCACCATTTACAGCCCTTAACCCAAGGATGGCTTCCAAGACGGCCGCCGCAAGGCGCATAGCCGCCACTGCTCGACACCTCCGTCCCATGAGCGCACTCGCCTCGACCGCTACGAGGTATCCCACGACGCACGAGAAGATCTCCGAGCCCCAAGATACTCCCTATTTCCTGGACAACGAGTTCCATACTAGCAAGACCGACAAGTTCATTCCCCTGTTCGACCCTGCCACCAACAACCTCGTCACCCGTGTCCCGCAGATGACAGACGCCGAACTGCAGGCCGCCGTCGACAGCGCCCAGAAGGCCTTCCCCGCGTGGCGGAATATGAGCATCCTCGCGAGGCAGCAGATCATGTTCAAGTTCGTCAACTTGATCCGCGAGAACTGGGATCGTCTGGCCGCCAACATCACCCTCGAGCAGGGCAAGACGTTCGCCGACGCCAAGGGTGACGTGCTGCGGGGATTGCAGGTTGCCGAGGCGGCTTGCGCTGCGCCCGAACTGCTAAAGGGCGAGGTGCTCGAGGTCGCGAAGGATATGGAGACTCGCACCTACAGGGAACCCTTGGGCGTCGTTGCCGCCATCTGCCCTTTCAGTAAGTGGCCATATCCCAACTCTAGGTGCTCGATAACTATTATCTGACTGTGTTGTGCGTGGATAGACTTCCCTGCTATGATTCCCCTCTGGTGCATACCTATTGCGACTGTCACAGGTAACACGCTGGTTCTTAAGCCCTCCGAGAGAGATCCCGGGGCAGCCATGATCTTGGTTGAACTGGCCAAGAGGGCTGGTTTCCCTGACGGAGTTATTAACGTCGTTCATGGTGCTCATCGAACCGTCGACTTCATTCTAGACGCCCCCGAGATCAAGGCTGTGAGCTTCGTCGGCAGCAATAAAGCGGGCGAGTACATATACAGCAGAGCGTCCGCAAATGGCAAGCGTGTGCAGGCCAACCTAGGTGCCAAGAACCACGCGGCTGCCCTGCCGGACTGCAACAAGAACCAGTTCATCAACTCGGTCGTGGGGGCCGCTTTCGGCGCTGCTGGACAGCGTTGTATGGCCCTGAGCACGTTGGTTATGGTGGGGGAGACGAAGGAGTGGCTGCCGGAACTAGCCGAGCGCGCCAAGGAGCTCCAGGTCAATGGCGGGTTTGAGGAGGGTGCTGATCTCGGCCCCGTCATATCCCCGCAAAGTAAGCAGAGGATTGAGAGCTTGATCGCAAGCGCTGAAGAGGAGGGCGCGACCATCCTGCTCGATGGACGCGGCTTCAAGCCTGAGAAGTATCCCAACGGCAACTGGGTTGGCCCAACTCTCATCAGCAATGTCACCCCGGACATGAAGTGCTACAAGGAGGAGATATTTGGCCCTGTGCTGGTCTGCTTAAATGTCGAGACGCTGGACGAGGCTATCGAGTTGATCAATAGGAATGAGTACGGAAACGGCGTGGCCATCTTCACCAGATCAGGACCCACGGCCGAGGCTTTCAGGAAGAATATCGAGGCTGGTCAAGTTGGTATCAATGTGCCGATTCCCGTACCACTTCCGATGTTCTCTTTCACTGGCAACAAGAAGAGTATCGCGGGCGGGGGTGCCAACACTTTCTACGGGCGCCCTGGCATCAATTTCTACACGCAACAGAAGACGGTCACGGCTCTCTGGTCGAGCGCCGACGCCATTTCGAAGAAGGCTGATGTTGCGATGCCCACGCATAATTGATTGAGGGCCGCGGCCATCACATGAGTGGTGAAAGGGAGTCGCCTTATTGTATATACAATACGATTATGATACGATGAAAGCATTATGGCACAAATTGAAATTGGAATGAAGTACCCCGTCTCTCCTGGAAGTTGATATCGCTTGGAAAAGGAGGTTTTTGTGCGTGACGGAGACGACCATAAAAGACCTATTGCGCAACTCATCTTCCAGGTAGGTACGCGCTCGCAGCATTCATGCGGGGAATACGAGTAGATGCGTAAGTCTTTTGGCGATGGGCAGCGAGACCCCGGAAAAATATAGCTGCCGATCATTCAGTAAAAAGGGGTTCGTAAATTTGGAGAGGAACCTTTGAATCACGGGAAGGAGAGCTATGAGACTTGAGAGGCTCACGGCGCATTACAGTGTTATTGAAGAGGTGTGAAAGGGCAAGGTTCTGCCGACGGCACCCAGTCCGCCTGATTTCTACTTGGGTCTTAGAACAACACTTTACCGTACTCTTCCATGTACCGTACCTCCACAAAACAACGGCCCTACGTGTAATGAACAACATCGTTATGGAGACGGATGCTGATATAAAGCCGCCTTGTTCATTCCGCCAAAGCGACGACGCCAGGACGGGCAAAACTACCCGCGACCTTACAGACCTGCCAAGCGATGTTTTTCTGCTCATCATCTCGCATCTGTCACCCCAGGATAGTATCCTGTGCCGTCGCGTAAGCCGCGCTTGGCTGGCCGCCTTCACGAGTGATCAAATCTGCCGGAAGTTCATGAGATGGCACTTCCCCAGGTGCCGGGAGATGCGGACCCTGCCGGACGCCCCGAAGCAGCCTCAATGGGCTCAGATCTTCCCGAGGGTCGCACAACGCTATTATCACCTGAGAGCAGCCAAGCCTTGGCTCGTCGAGAAGATCGACGTCGTGCAAGAGACCGAGCAGAAAGGTCCGCACCGAGTAGTGGAGCCTTGGAGCCGGCAGCTCCGGTTCGACAAGCACAAGGCCGAGTTTCAGTACCGCGACCCGACCTGGTGCGTGGACGATGGTGTCCTGGTATATCAGGAGAACGTCTCGGGGCGCTATGTCGCATATGACCTAGAGACAAGGCACCGTTTCTCCATCCCGTTCGACGGAACGGATAAGACAATTCGGAGGCTGCGCTTGGCCTGCGGCGTCCTGATCTTCGAATGGTGCGAACGCGAGCCTTACCACCGGCTGAACGATCGGGAGACCGTCCATCGACACTTCGCCACCGCGTTCGATGTGCAGCGGTCCTCTTCCCGCTCCTCGTCGCCACAGGCCTCCATCGTCAGATCCGTCTCCTCCCCGTCATCTTGGAGCATCACCTTCCGGTCCGAATGGAAGATCCATTTCCTCGGCCTCCCGCTCAACCGCCACGACCGCTTCTTCTCGGCGCACACGGCGACCCACTACGCGCTCTACCTCTGGCAGCCGAACCGCTCGCCCTGGGGCGAGGAGGACCCGCTCGAGCAGCTCACCGTCTGGGATATCTCCTTCCCGTCGGCCTACCGGCCCTCCCTCGACCCCTCTGGCGCGAACAGGCCCGACCCGGACCTCGCGCCCGTCGTGGTGCGCCGGTTCACGTGGCGGGAACTCGAGTTCCTCGGCCTGCGGCAGCGCCACACACCGTCCTTCCGGGAGATCCTCCTCGACGAGCGCAACGTCTACGTGCACGATGAGGACCACCGCTGGCTCGTGGGTCAGCACTCCTCGCTGTCGCCGCCCCGCCACCACCACGTCCGCTGCACCGGCGTGCCGTTCGCAGGGCTCGGCCCCCGCTGGCTCGACGAGTGCTGCGCCGACGGCGACGTGCACATGAGTTTCTGTCCCCGCGCGGGGTCCGCGACTGCGCGCGTCGGCGGTGCCCGGCGCCCTTACGGGTTCGAGGGTACCTGGCCCGGCCGGGCGCCCTGCTGGCGGCACGAGGAGTTCCCCTACCTGACGGTGAGCGACGTGGTGGACCCGCGCGCCGGCATCCGCGTCGTGGCCCGCCAGTGCTTCATGATGGAGGCCCTATCGGCGTTCGTCCTGCCCAAAATCAGCGTCGAGAGCGGCGAGGACGAGGAGGGGGAAGAGGCGGACGAACCGCCCGAGGTTCGGTTCCCCGATGAGATGTGGGCGGAGCTCATGGGCAAGGGCAGGATCTGCGGGGATGAGAGGTGGATTGTGGGCGAGGATATGGAGGGCAAGGTCACAGTCGTGCGATTTTGAAATGCCCCCCCCCCCCCCCCCGGGGGG
>QJNS01000709.1:79354-120999 GCA_004154925.1 Monosporascus cannonballus
TTTCAAAACCCCCCCCCCCCCCCCCGGGGTTGTCCAAGGCTTATATAGTGGAGCGACGGGCAAAGGAGCCTGGACCTATTGGCTCACAACCGCCTCAGTAGTAACCTTTTTCATTCTATAAACATATCTAATCTACGAGCAGCATACATTATGTATTTGCAACCTCGGCCGTGAAGATAGGGGGGAGGGGCTTTTAAGAGAGAAGAGCTTGTCCTTCAGGAAAGCAACCTGAGAGAACGAAACCGTTCAATATCAACGTCAGAGCTACCAACGCCTCCCCCTAATGACTTCTAGCCGTGCCACTCATTCGAAGCTGCGGGTCCGGCTCGTCGACGGACGGCGCCCAGGAAAGTGCTTCAGCTAACGACCGAACAGCAGAAACCCTGTTCACGCCGGTGAGACATCCTGTATCAACCTTGTGAGCCTTCTATGCAGTACGCGATTCTCCCTGGTGCATCCGGACCGGATTCACCTCAAGTTGCTCATGCTTGAGAATATCGTGACGGGATGTCTGTGATATGCAATGTCACACGACCGGACTCGAGGCCTGGGCTTTTTGTCTTTGCTTCTGTAGATGTTGCAATATTATCCGGCGGCACTTGGAACTGGCCGATAACTGCCTTGGCGTGCGTACGTTCATATGATGAGTCGATTCGAATCAGGGAATCTTTCTGATCTATATGCACCTCATCACATCGAGGTGTTAAAGCATCGGAGACGTCCGGCTTCCGTACAATCCTGCTATACCATAGCTTATATAATATAATACACCCAGCGCAGCGTGTCTTCTGAATGAGATCCTTAGTCTGCATCGGGCTTGCACTTCGGGCTTTCATTAGGTAATATCGCTGCCAAATCCTGTCATCACTTCACCGGAGTTCTATCACAGCAGGTTTGGTGATGCGGGTAAGTCCGAGGAGCTTGCTACTCTAGCGTTACACCGGAGATGCACGTTAACCGGGGGATTCTCCTCGGCTTTATTGGACGATAAACAATCCCATTACTTGAATGCGCTTTTAGGTTGGCCAGTAGCCCATATGATCTATTTAGTGGGCGGCGGGAAACCTCAGATCGTGACGATATCGGCATCCAGATGCAGTAGCTAACCGTCAAAGCCATGGCAGGTAATGCTAGGGAAGGGGGGATTGCCATTCATCTCCGTAATTAACGAGCATAACCAGGTATGTCAAAATTTACCAGATAATGGTCAAGTGAGATGATAAGACTGATAATGCAATGCTCCGATTATTCAAATAGAAATTAGCTAGATCTTCATCTAGCTTCCCAAGCGACACTACTACCCAGCTCTTTTCCGGTGGAATTAACCATGTAGGGTTTGGTAGAATGGCTGGGAACAGCCTACGTCTCTCTGCAGCTCGCCTGGTGGCACCAACTTCCGGTCTGTTATCGTCGGCCGGTTATCGCTTTCGCCCGAAAGAAGACCCGGTCCGGGCCCGGGTTGGCCGAATAGAAATAAGCCTTTGGCGTAGTGGAACATAACATGGAGGCGGGGTCGACGAAGTTTTGTTTCTTGATTTCCATCCATAAGTTGACGGACGTATCTACGTGACGTCGTTCTGCGGTTTGTGATATCTTTCGCGACATTCCTGTCAGATTGCACACTCAGAACTGGTGTGCGAAAAGGACACTCTTTGGTTATTGGCTTAATTCGGGTCAGAGCGTACAAGATGCACCTGAAGGGACTACTAGCCTCGTTGGCGTCCCTGCCGCTGATCAAGGGCGAGACTGTGCTCGGTGTTTTCATCTTCCACCGGCATGGAGACAGAACGCCCAAAAGCCACACGCCAGTCAATATGACGGCTCTGGGAGCTCGTCAAGTCTTCGAATCTGGAAATTATTACCGGAATCGCTACGTTGCTTCCGATTCTAGCACCCCTATCTTCGGCCTGAGCCGTGACATTGCTGTCACAGACCAGATGGATGTTACATCGCCTGTTGACACTGTCCTCCAGAACTCGGCTCAGGCGTTCCTACAGGGCCTCTATCCGCCCATTGGGTCCCTGTCTGAGCAGAGACTTGCGAATGACTCCTCTGTCGAGGCACCGCTGGGCGGTTACCAGTACATCCCGGTCAATTCTGTCTCGACGGCTTCATCCAATGCGAACTCGGAGAACAACGAGTGGCTTCAAGGGGGCTCCGGGTGTGGCAACGCCATGGCTAGCTCCAACAGCTACTTCGCCTCCAGCGAGTACCACGAGACGCTCGAGGACACGCGGTCCTTTTACAGCGATTTGCTTCCCGTCATCAACGGGACATTCACCCCCGAACAAGCAAACTACAAGAACGCCTACGTCATCTTCGACCTCATCAACGTTGCAACAATCCACAACACGAGCATCCCTTCGTCAGACTTCCTGACAGATGACACGCTCAGGCAGCTCCAGGTCCTTGCCAATATCCACCAATGGAACCTCGCGTACAACAGCACTGACACGATTCGCGCCATCGCGGGCTCCGTCCTCGCGGCGCAGATCGTTCAGCACCTGAACGGCACACTCACGGGCCAGAGCCCCACCCTGCTGGGAATCCAGTTTGGCGCTTACGCCAGCTTTATGTCGTTCTTCGGCCTGGCGCAGCTGCAGGCCGTCTCGCCGGACTTCATGGGGATAGTCGACTACGCGTCGTCGATGGTCTTCGAGCTCGTCACCAACGCCACGGCATCCGGGTGGGCGTACCCGAGCCCCGACGACGTATCCGTCCGCTTCCTCTTCGCCAACGGTACCGCGGGAGAAAGCCCGTTGACCGCCTACCCACTGTTTGGGCAGAGCGAGATCACTCTGCCCTGGGCGACGTTCGCCTCCGAGATGAGCAAGTTCGCCCTCGGCGACACCGCGGCGTGGTGTATCGCCTGCGGAAACACGACTGGCGTGTGCGCTAACTTCGCGCCCAAGAGCTCCGGGGGCGCCGATGCGGGTGCCGCCTCGACTTCCGACAAGGGCATCCCGACACCCGTTGCTGGTGTGATTGGTGCTTTGGTGACTCTGGTGGCCATACTTGGTCTCGAGGTACTTGCGTATGCTCTAAGTGGACTGAGGCTTGTCAAGAAGTCGACGCTGCTAAACGCTAACTCGGCCGCGAGTGGCGCTGGCATTATGGGCAAGGCTAACCTGGCGCAACAAACTAGTTAAGACCGGGTCACTGGGAAGCTGGCACCGAAATTCTTGGGAAGTCCGCTATAGGCACCCGTGCACCATGCCTTTCACAAGCTATGCTGGCGTCCGGACACTGCTTGTACTGAGAGACAGTAGTAGACAAAGAGATATAGAATACTCTTAAACATATCCCCGATCACTGCAAAACACCCTAAATTCAGGCGAAAGCTCGCCGGATATATGCTAGCATCGTAGCACCATTTGGTACGTGGCAGATTCTGTCGTTGGTGCCGCCCACGTGATATATTCAAATGCATTCGTTAGTGTGTCCCGCGGTCAACGTTAGACGCTCGTTGCATCTGCTTTGGCGAGTTTTTTCCGGACGGCATTGCTTGCTGCGTACGTAGCCCCTATTCTTCCAAGACCTCTCCGTCCGTCCTATTATCCATTAGAGAAACCCAATTATCGAAAATTGCAAAGAGGAAGGTGAATGCCCCCCAAGAAGAAAGCAGATGGTGGCGTACTCGCGATAATACCCTGGTTACCGCATGTCTTCTCTCCTTTTAAATTAGGAAGCATTGGATCACATAGCAGGCGGGCAAGAAGGAATCTCGACAGAGCAGCGTGATTCTTCGCTTCTCCTAGTGATATACCCGGCTGCCGCCAAATATGCAATAAGCCTGCTGCTATGAAGCGCGGGCATGATACATGGTTCTATATCGGTGCTATAACGGGGTTTAGAATGTGCCCAAGGAATGGAATCTTGGGAGCCCCTCTCGGAAAGGTTAAGTGGAGGATGCATGGCATGCGGCTGAGAGATCTACTACCCGTCCATCCGGATGGCGTGCTTCGATCTCTCAATCGGGAAGTGGGCGTTACCGCTTTGACGTCCTCGAAACGACATTCGTCGGTCTAATAGCATGGCGCGCTTTGACCTCAACTTTCGTCCTGTGTATAGCGAAGAGGACGCAGGTCATGGAGCGCCAATAATCCGCAATCGTCGCGAGATTTCGCCGGTTTAGGTGGCGTCCTAGCCAGGGGGAAGGCCATTGACATCCAGAGTTTATTTGACGCCGGTTCCATTACAATTTCCTGGGATTCGTACATATATTTTTTTCAATCATGTGTTACGGACTGGGGGGAAGCTCCCTTACCCTCTTGTTGTTACCTCGGAACAAGCTTTAGGTACCTAACATAAAGGACCCTTGAAACCCGCCTTGATGGTACTAAGGAATTGATAACTCCTCCGAGCACCGCTGTCGAACATTGTGGCGGCAACATCGGCTGTGGGTGATTTGAGATATCTACTTGTACATGGTACAGGTTGGTACTTAGTAGACCTTACCCTCGGTACCAAAAGAAGCCGCGGACAGGGGGCATGACTCGCTGTTACCATAGCAGGTAACGCTGCGGAGTGACACGTGGTTCCTGACCCCACGCCCACTTTTAGGTACCTAGTACTTCACACATATTGTACAATCACCTCGTCCCACAACGACTCTCATCTCATCCGAAACAGGCGCTCTCCCACTGTACCCGGGTGTCGTGGGTTATTACGTAGAGTTTCTCGGGATGAAGATCTGATGGAGGACTACGATATTATAAATCTCGATCGAAATAGCCAGAGGGGAGTCTAGAATTACGATGCCCCTACAACGTATTTTCCGGCGGAAACCCCCAAGCCTTGCATTATTAAGGCCGGGAGTGATGCATCTCTGTCGTACTCCATAATATGAAAAGAGATCCATATCCAATTGAGAGAGGGTCGTCAGGTCCTTGACGATAGCCGCCTGAACCTGTGGCTCGAGACTTGTCAGTACTTCACCGGCCATCGCCGTCTCATCAGCGTGGGTCTTTGCGTTGCGGCTAAACAACAATCACATTGGCGAACCAACGGAAATTTATCATCTGATTCCAGTTTGGTGGGAAGGGAGGAGCGCTTGCATACACATGCGTGTAATACCAGCAGCACTTACATAAGTACGTGATTACGGTATGTGGTTATTCCCAGCACAGGTTGGAACGCCGCCACCGTCATGGTACGACGATTCTATTTCTACGTCGGTCAGGGGCAACCCAGCGCTCGGAGACTAGCTGATTCGGGTTTGCTCCCTTGCAGCGCCGCTTTTTATTTTGGTTTCTTTTTTCTTCTAGAACATAATAGCTACTCATGGAGGCGGTCCTGCTTATAGGCGATCCATCCGTGCTTTTACGGTAGGGATATAGGTGGTATGTGTGAATGACGATCCCGCTTTCTAAGATCTAAACTGCGACATGCACCCACATGCACCGTAACCACTAGTCCCTCGCACTTCTTATTTCTCTGCACGATGTATAATAGATCTCGTGCGACAGGATGTGCTGGGATATCTGTTTGGAGACACTGACCCCCATATGTATATATAAACAAGTAAGGTATGCCTTCGAAGACCGTACCCCGTATCCCCAAGCCTGATGAACAAAACTCTGCCAGAAGCTCAACATATCTTACGAGACGGTTATACTCTGTCTGAATTGCCCTGTCCGAAATCCAAACCAACCGGGGCCTGGTTAATCGCTAGTCTTCCACTAGGCGTCTACAATATTGACCGGCTCCTCACAATGTGCGATTACACCAAGAATTACTATATCTACGCTTCATGTGTAGATCCCGGCGCGCATTTCTTCCGCATGTCCCTGGACGGCAACCCGAAATATGCCTGCCCGAAAGGGCCCCATGAGCGTTATATCGTCCAACCCGGCCACTGCCCGTTATGCTCTTGATGAGGGCTTGGGGATTATCGGGTACCCTGTGACCCATCGAGCCACCCAGATACGGATAATGAGATCATCCTACTCAAAGGACGCTGGCTTCAAGGCTTATATTCGGCTTAGTTGCAGAGGCGTTGCTTGGTACATGGTGAAATATCACTGGCTGGATTCACGTCGCAGAACGGCGGGAACATGGAGTCGTGTCCCTCTACCGCGACCGTCCTGCGCATAACTCAAGGTTGACCTTTGGAATGGACGGGCTACTGTATGGAGACACTGCAGGTAAGGCGTGAAGGGGAGGGAATGGGGCGATCAGGCCGGAACAGCAGCTTTCTAGTGAACCCCCTTTTTGGGATGTAGCCCTAACGACGGCCCCTCGCGGTGGTGGAGCATAGAGCGGATACGGGCGGAACTGTAATTCTCATTGAGGCCTACGGCTCAAAGGGCGAAAGCGTAATAAGCCTTATTTTACGAGTTGGATCATATGCCCGATCACTGCGGTCATCGGTTCCCCATATCCAGATTAATCCATTCAGATAACGAGATTGGTCTACCGGTATTCCCATCTTTCATGTGTCGCTGTTTTATTGTTACTCGCCCGGCATTCTGCCCTGTGAAATTATACGCGTATTGCGACTAGGTCGCCGCTGACCTCCTGTCGAAAGTAATGGTGGATATAAGGGGGGTATCAGCTTGTAAGCAATTAGAGTTCGAACGGTTCATATATGTCCGGTCTTATAAGTTATCCAATAGACACTGATGCTATTCCCTCTAGCTCACCCGACCCTCCCCCTTTCTCTAAGCCGACGAATAGCAAGGCGAGGAAGGAACCCGTGATAAGCAAATAGGAGGGCCTTGTGACCACTGACGCTACCATAAATCGATAGCCGCCTTAGATCATCCGGTTGATGCAACAGATAGCCCTTATTATGTCTAGTCGGCCCGAGTAGCTCACTTTGACGGCAGACGACCCCTTTATGTGTCCAGTTATGAAAAGCATAGCCTTCAATCCTGATGTAGTATCCGGGACGAGCACGGATGTTGCTCTAAGAACTCCGTAGAAACTTGAAAGATGGCGCATCTTCTAAAGCCCCGTAGAATTGGCCCACTAGGATGAGTTGGCAGTGCTGTCTGCGTGATCGATGGATGAGCGCGCAGCGGGAAGCATGTCTCCGAGCTCCACGCGCAGCCTACCTCGCAGCATAATAGATGCCGGCTATAGTAGACAATGCTCCAATCAACCCCCCAGAGCCACCGAAACTAGATAGCATCCAGTCACCGCCCATTAACAGGGCTGGGGCCCAATTGGACGACGGGACAGCAACCCTTCCAAGACGGTAATCGCTTGCACGGACACGAGCGCAACGTGCCAATGCTCACGGATAGCCTGCAGACATGTCTGCTTCTAGAACACCATGCTTGCAGAAGACCCTGAGATCTTCTTTGAATTTGCCGATTACCTTTTTTGCTCAGAGCCAAGCAACTTACACGAGGATCCTCCATGGCTGGACGCGGGCCGGAACCCTATAGCCGGTGAATTTGTTCCGCCAATCCTCCTACGGGACGGGTGGGGAATAAGGGAACTCTAAGAACCAAGACGCAGCCATCGCAAAGGATCGTTTCTTGGCTGGAAAGTGTCTTGGTCGTCTTCATGATGGGCGAAGAGGTATTTCTAACGTTACCTATATGGTCAGGGAGTGGAGGGCTTGATGCATCCCAAGCCGAGCCGAGTCGCAGGGCGCTCGCTTCTATCCGAAACTATACTTAGGCCAGGCGATAGGTACCTCGCGGAAGAACAAGTCTAAGCCCCATGCGTCGCTAAGATCCGTACTCCGCGCAACCTAAAGAACGAAACCCCCTCCCTTCTCCCCCAATAAGCTTAATCTCCATAGCGAAGGGCATGACCGCAGATGTGGGGAAGACCTTTGACCTTCGCTAATTGAACGTCCCTCCCGTGAAGACTGCGTGCCTCTAGCCCCGTTCTTGTCTTCGCTGTAGCGGATGACATCAGTAGTTTGGATGCAGATGCTGGATGGGTAGTTTCACCATGTAAGGAAGAAAGGGGCCGTTTCTTCCTTGAGCTTTTCATTGAGAACAGAGCACACGGACTCGATAATTTCTAGTTCAACAAAGCACGCAGCATTAAGCATAGCGAGCGAGCAAACCCGAAGTGCCAAAAAGGAATATGGATACTTGGTAGCGGTCTCAAAAGGTCGTTGAGGCTGTTTCGTTGATGTGGGCGGATGGTGTCTCAGCTTCGAATCCTTGGCCGGTGCCGTGTTGACAGCGGGTCCGCGGGAGGGCCCCACCCCTTTTGATTTGTTACTGGTACTTATGCTAGATCTGTGGATCAACTGGAGAACGGACGAACAATAAGGCTTGGCATAACGTGGGTAACAGGCTGGTAACACGATATATCCGCTGCTCGAACTATTTTTCTCTCTATACATATTTTAATAGTAATCGCGATTCCTTTCAAGTTTTATTCATTTATAGCTTAAACCCAAGTGGCTATTAGCCTTCCGGTAGGGACTTACTCCGTCATACCTAGTCAATAGCTGGGTTTGGGCAGAACTGCCCCTACCTGACGGAGGGCCGACTAACAGCAGTAACAACAACATTTTGGTGGACCGTATTACCGCTCTACCTAAAAAAGAAACTTTTTTTATAAAAAAAATTATTCGATTGGCCTCTCAATGGTGATTAGTAACTCACACTAGGGAAATTGTTGGTTTGCTGCCAGTTCGCCCTCCGTCTGATACACATACGATGCCCCTTTATAACGAGACATGAATGTGTGGTTGCTTGCAAAGGAAGCAGGAAGAGAGAAGAGGGCTGTGGCTGCGCTAGCGTTGAATAAATACACAGCCTAGGCCAGTATCACGTTGTCTACGAACATAATAGTACTGCTCTATTGTTCTCGTCAAATAGTATAATGTAATCATACTTGAGGCCAGTGATGACAGACTTGCGTTTGCATAATGGCAGATACAGGACATTATTTCCTAAAGCTTTGTGGTCACACTCGTTGTCTCTAGACTCTTCTCGAATGAAGTGTACGACCCGACAAAGGAAGGTAACAATGGCGAGGTGAGATCGGGTTGTCCCTTAAACAATGGCGCCTTCTCGAAAGGATATCAGCCTAGTCGTGATAGCATTAGTATACTTAGGGGCGACCCCCCTGCTATTTCACACCAGAAGAACTGCATTGTCTGGTCCGGATTAACGCACATAACCATCTCGGCGAAGCTAAGTAGCTTTTGAACGGCGTCCACAAGACTCGTCCGGGTGAGAACTCCTAGTAGGACTTCGAGAGTTCTGCCGTAACTGACCTAGCATCAAACACGAAAAGAAGGAGAAGGAGAAGGAAGAGCAGAGGAGAGAGTTGAGAAGAGCCTAACCCACACACAAAACAGTCGCCATGTGCATTCAGACCGTCCAGTCCTACAAGGAATGCGGCCACTATAGCGCGTTCACGGCAAAGTGCCCCACTTACCACAAGCAGCAGGGTTCCACAAGGGGATTCTTCGGCTTCCTGTTCGGCAAGAGCGCAAAGGGCAAAGACTGCGGACGCCTCGTCCATCATTACGCCGGGGCAACACAGGTGTTCTGCGAGAAGTGCGTGGGGACGAGAAGCAGAAGCCTGCACGGCAGGCAGGTCGGCCATGGTGCCATCGTGATCCAGAGGCCTACTGTCGATGAGGATTTCCGCAAGGATCGGAAAACGCCAGCCAGGGAGTCTCGGGCAGACAAGAGAGGCTGCAAGCACCGAGTTGTGAATTCCCAATCGAGCGTTTGGCTTCCGGATGTATACCACGCGCCTGGCAAGTTCGCCCAGACGGAGGCATACAGGAGGACTCCCCCCAAGGCATCACCAGTGAGTCCCCTAAAAACATCAGGCTCGAGTCGCGCGAAGGCCCGGCATAAGACGTCATCCGCGAAACAGCCTTCTCGGGGGACGGACAGGGATAAGAGACATAAACCTCGCGGGTGCCATTTGAAAGATTCATACGACTACCGACGCCACGAACACTCGCCAGGCGTGATCAGCGTGTCCGCGAGCAGGACCCCAGCCTTCGGCTATGCACCACCGGTGGCAAAGCCCACGGAACCGGCGCCAACCCACCAATACCGGCCAAGATACGCCGCGCATGTTGCACTTCTAACACCCGCCGTCGGGTTGCCGCCACGCCCCTCGCAGGCTAGGAGGCAGGGCCCCAGTAGTCAGCCTACAGCATCATCATATAGCGCCCGTGAGGCCGCACATGCTCCGACACCTGCACGCGCTGTCGCACCTCCTGAGGTACCGGTGGGTATGGGGGGCTCCCCAAAAGGTAAGGAACCGGAGTCGAGCCCGCACCTGAGGCGGAAACAGGCCAAGACCCATTTAAACATTAGGAATCAACCCCTTGGCATAATCCAAGCTCCTCTGCCGGAGTACCAGGTATACCTTAACGCGATGCCCAGCTTGACAGGAGGGGGACCGTCCATCAAAGCGGAGCAACGACCGACTCGACAGGCAGCCGCTAGGGTACAACCGAAAAGATTAGCGCTTGCAAGCCTAGGGAAGGCGATAGGTATCGAGCCGAGCAGTCCGTTTCCCGACGACGGATCGGATTTGTCCTTCGTCTGCCGCGGTCCAAGGGACGCAGAAAGTGGGTGGTTAAGAGAAAGCGGCATGTGAAGGATGTTTCTGTGTTCTAACCTTTAGCAATGACAAGGGACTAGGTTAAGGTATAGGTGGGTTTTTAACAGCGTGAAACTGGAATTAATGCGTAGCGATAACCTAACTTGTCAGTATTTAGCACATACGAAAGTGATGACAGGAGACTCGGCAAGCAGACTACAGTTAATGATAATTTATTTACCAGTACTAGCCCGGTATGTACGATTAAACGTTAATACGTGATACGACGATGGTCAGTTGCGCAGCATCGAGCTCGGAGAAGATGATAATTTGGGATAACCTTGTCGCAAGACGGCCGAGAGGATAGTGCCACTGATAGTCTGTCTCGATGATTGGAAGCCTTGACTGTCTAGGGGTCTAACACAAGTCCGTAAGCCAGGAGAGGTAAGATGACGATAATGTTGGGCGCGCCCAAGGCGTTGGTGAGGATCATCCAACGCGGGACTGACCGCCTGCCGCAAAAACTGGCCAGGCTAGCTCTGTCGTTACTTGCTGTCACATGCAGCACCAGGGAATTCTCCCGCATCTCCCGCACCAGATATAGGTAAGTGGGATGGTGACCGACGGCCGAAGCTGCTTGCGCTCATTTGCGGAAGTGGAGATTGGCAATATATCCAGAAGTCGAGGACGTTCACTGGCCGCTCTGGCACTAACTTGAGACCCTAGGGCATTTTCGTCACGATCACTGGGCCTTGCCGTTCTTTGCAGCACGCTCAGATCTGAATTTAGCGATCTCAGCCTCCGCAGCTTTTTGAACGCGGTGCTGCAGCTCTCGTCGATACCCAAATTTGAAGAGCAGCTCAAGCCAGACAAAGAGAGGAGCTAGAAAGATAGCCTGAACCAGGTTGTCCAACAAGGCTGGCGCGCGGCCCTCAAAGGCGCCGTGACCAATGAACTGACAGAGCCAGCATGTTATATGCGTGATGATGGCGGCCTTATTCGTAAGAACGGGATTCTCGGCATGGAAATAGTTAGAGGCGGCAGAGGCGGCGAGACAAATTAGGGCCAATGCAGTGCCAGCCACAGGTTCCAGGAGCACGTATAAGCCGCCCCAGGTCAACGCCGCAATGGTGCCAAGGTTGAGGCTGAGGTTTGGGATCGTCAAGGCATCGGGAAGGGAAATTAGATCACCCGTGTTCGCAGCCTTCACACAGGCCGTTAGCAATACTTGGAAGATCAGCCTGATTGGTTCCGCCGCGGCTGAGAGTTTAAGGGGAGAGCAGATCAGCGGAACATGAAATAATGACTCACAATGGCAAATCCGCTGAAGAGGATCAAGGGCACACAAAGCATATGAATGGCAACATTGGTCGAGTCGTGATGGTAGGCACCATACTGTCGAAGTTAGATGATATCAGGGCATGGCAGCGCAATTTACATGGTAAGGGTTTGTGGACTTACGAAGGTGAGTTGCTTTTCGAGGTTGAGAGCCATGATGGCCAAGTTAGTAGGCGTGTCGATGATGGAATAGGGCTTGGATGTATAAGACCCCTCTAGATGGTGGGCTTGTAGGTTTCATGAAGGTTGCCATACGACATGGGTTTCCGGGAAGCAATTATTAAAGAGGGAAGACAGAATAGAAGGTACTCGAGAAAGGATATTCATGGCATGTAAAGCTCATGGTGGAACCGTCTTACCACTACTACGTACCTACATATTTAATCGTACCACCTGTTCTTCGTATACGCACAGATAAACGGATCATTACGTAGATAACTAAGTACCTTTGAAGATACGTAGGCATATTTAATACACTTTTTAAGCTTTTTTTTTTGTCCCTTTTTAACTTCTGTATCAATTCAATTAACATTTTAAAAAGCTGTATATATACTTAAATTTGTAGCTAAGTACTTGCATGTGCATACCTATCTACTACCTATGTAAACCCCCCCGGTCTGTACTATTATGCGGGTAAGCTAACCGTGTGCACTACCTAGTTATTGCAGAACTGTGAAAGCCTTGCCTACCTAGGTAAGCCTTTGCTGCTACATTCGTAGGTATCTACCTAGGAGGTGTGCACCAGCTGTAGGTACTCTGGGCACCTGTATCATCCAGGAAACATGAGCCTTGTGAAAAGTTTCCAAAGTTCTCCTAATCGCTAAGCTTAAATCAACTAGACGGCCATTGTTCTTTCAGGCATTTCCTTTTGGTTGTCTGATTCGATCCCACGTCCAACGCCGATATCAAAACCGTGATTCTTCATTTCGCCCGAACTTGGAGGCGGCTGCCTTGCTCCGGCCTCGATAATCAGCAAATAAATCAGAACTTGCAATCACTTTAGTCTCAGTAGTACTACAGGCAGGCATTGCGCGACCAGTTAATGTCATTCCTGTCGCTTCCCTCATCGACTCTCTTCCTTTTCGACGACTGAGGTTTCTTTATACACACGGCATCTTTTTATCCGACAAGGCGCCTGCCCAGCCAGGACAGCAAGAGAAGAGCCCCCGCCGGCGCGTCTTCGTTGTGAATCGCGTTATAGAACGAACCAATCGAACACACTTCGTCCTCCACGTCCTGTCCTATCGCTGCGCTGCGCTGCGCGGCCACGGCGGCGGCGACATATATCCATTGGATAGACCTGGTTGCGACTTGGTTGAGACGGCCCTTATACCGCATCGTTTTGATATTTGTGCCGCGCCCAGCTCACTTCGCTCTATTCTCTTGGAAACTATAACACCAGCAGCTACCTAACACCGTAATACTCTACACCTGACTTGGCCAAAACGTCAAATCCAATACACCCGCCATGTTCTTCCTCTATAATCTCGAACGTAGGGTCACGTTACACCCTTCCTACTTCGGCAAGAATATGCAGGACCTAGTCACTAGCAAGTTGCTGAAGGATGTAGAGGGTACCTGTACCGGGAGTTACTATATCATCTCCATTATGGATACTTTCGAGATCTCCGAGGGACGCATTCTCCCTGGTAGTGGCCTTGCTGAATTCACCGTTGGCTATCGCGCCGTCGTATGGAGACCTTTCAAGGGTGAAACGGTAAAGGATGCCCTATGTCACTGTCCTCAGCATCTGTATTCCTAAACCAGAGTACAGGTTGATGCCGTTGTCACCTCTGTCAACCAGCACGGTTTCTTCGCCGAAGCTGGACCTCTCCGCATCTTCGTGTCCACTCATGTAGGTTACGGGCTGCAATCCACCAACAGGCTGACGAGCTGACGCCATCCGTCAAGTTAATACCAACAGATATCAAATGGGACCCGAACGCCACTCCGCCGCAGTTCACTAACAATGACGACATCGTGATCGAGGTCGGCACCCACGTGCGAGTGAAGATACTCGGCACGCGAGCTGAAGTTGGCGAGCTCTGGGCTATTGGCAGCATCAAGGAGGACTACCTCGGGTATTCCCTCCCTCTAACCCCTGGCCAATTTGGAAAGACCTTGGGAACCCTGGCTGACACAGCTCTACAGTACATTACAATACTAGTGGAATAGTTCCTCACGGAACTCGGCGTCTCATATGGTCGAGTATGCGACCTTTCAAGTTTCGCATAGCCGTGTCGAGGTAGAAGACCCATACGGATATGTCGTTGGCGATGATTCTAGTATGTCTCCAAACCATGGCATCTCCATCTAATAAGATCTACCCTTACCGCTAGTGGGACGACACTACGGGTTTTGTCTCTTCGTCTGGGTAAGGGAACGGGATGTAAGCTACGTGGAGGAAAGTATGCGCGCACCTAGAAATCCGGCTTCGGACGGCCGCTACACAAGCAGCAAACATGGGATCAAGCTTCAGAGATCGTTATGTATCAATGATCTTGTAGGCTGCCGCGTCTCGCTTTGCAAAGTGCTTCTCGCCAATACCCGCCTCCTAGGGCAAGCTGGTCGCAGACTGAATTGCTTACACGTCTAAGAATCCCATGGATAGACTTGGTCAGGAGTGATTGGCTCTGCGACAACTGTGGTTAACAAGGGCCGCTACAGGTTAGCCTCGCCTGTAGAGCCCGCGATCTCAATAAACTTTAAATTATAACCTTGATCTTAGGCAAGCTACTCATTTTGGCACTAAAATATCGTCCTCAACACCTCAGCCCTTAAACGATATTGGTTCCCCCTTTAAAAGCAGGGACGGTGTCTCAAGTACCAGTTTGAAAGACAATCGTATCCCATATGGAAACTCCTCATTTTGCGCCTCGTACCCATATACCCCGAAATTGATAGGTACGTGTCTGTTCCAAACGTACTCCTGTACAAGGTCATATTCTTAGAACGACACTAACATTATTTCAGGGGTTGAGTATGCTTGAACTCACTCGGCGAGATCGAGAAACTTCTGGCAGAAATGTCCTTGCGCACGATTCTATAAATTTGGTGCCCGTTCCGTTCCGTAAACGTGCGAGCGACCGAGATGGATCAGATTGCCATCAGGGCCGTTCTGCGATCCCCTCCAAGTCCTCCCTTGGTGTTCCTTCCAATTATCGGCTCAAGACGCAATAGCACCAGCTATTGAGAGAACGCTAGCTCAGATCGTAACCCGTCGCGGTATCAGCTGGTCTGCGATGTCGGAGCTTAATCCGGTTTGTATACCATCAAGAATAGGCAGTTTATCCGATAGTCCCGTCCAACTCATTTCAAGATCACTGGCGTATCTTGTCATGAGGGCCTTTACTGCCCGGGTTCATCAGAGGAATACAGAAGCTCTCCTCCTGTCTGAGAACATTGCTCTTAAAGCCTCAACTATTTACCATGGGATGACCAGGAAGGTGTGAGATTTAGTGTCCCCCACCCACATCCTGAATTTACTCACTTCCTGAATTGGAACTTCTAATACGACACAATATTAGAAATTCAATAACAAAACAAAATTAACACATAAAAACGGGATTTTAAAATAGGTTATAAAATAATTTGTAAAGACTATAATAAAATTAAATGCTATTAATAATACTTCGTATAAAAAGCAAAAATTAAAAATATACAAAATATTAAAGATTTAAATAAAATTAAAATATTTAATTAAGCCAAAAATATAATAAATAAAAAACGTATAATATAAGTAAAATAAAAACTAAATGTTAACATAAAAGTATTTAAATTTACAAAGATATATAATACAATTTTTAATAATTTTAATATAATATATATATAAATAATTTAATTAAAATATATATTAAAAATCTAATAACTAAAAATATAAAGGTAATAACAAATATTTATCTTACATCGTATCCTATATTAATTATAAAGAAACATTTTTATTAATATTTTATAAATTATATGCATATAATTATAAAATTATTTATATAAATAGTATATTATATAAATATTTAATCTTAAGCTAATTAAGTAATTATAAACCTTTTGGCTTGGGTATATAAATAAAATATGCTTTAAATTAACATATTTGACCTTTTAAAAGTTTTTAATTATTATAGTTTATTAAAAATAAAAATAAAAATATAATGAAGTATATATATAAAATATTTAATAAAATAATAAAATATCTTATATATAATATAACATACATTTTATACAAAAAAGTAAACATTAAAATTTAAAATTAACGTTTTAATATTATCATTATAATAATTTAAAAATGTTTTATCAGTATAATAAAATTTAAGGTTTTACGTATTTAACATAGAAAATATAAAGTTATACAAAATAAAACAGGCTTTATACGAAAATAGCATATCTTAATTATGGCATACATTTATGTTTTCGAAAATGTTATTCTTAAATACGTAGAAAAAAATTAAAAAAGGTTAAAAAAGACAAATATAAAACATAATTAAAAAGCTTTTAAAAATGAAAGAAAATATACCGAAATAAATATTATAATAAAATAAATATATAAAGCGGATTCTTTTTATTATGATATATTTTCAGTTAATTTCTATAATATAATTAATATTTTAATCGAAAAATATATAATTATATAATAGCTTTTCTTAAAGATACTACGTAACAAATTTATTAATTTTATATAAACGAATAGCTGTTTCTTTTAAAAGAATTTAAGCATATTTTATTTATATATTAATTTTAATTTATTTTTATTTTTTGAATTAATTTCAATTAATTTAATTAAATTTTTAAATTTAACAATTTTGAACCTTAATTATAACAAATATAAATAATATTTTAACTTTAACTTCAGTTTTATTATAAGTAACCGGTTCTAAATAATTTGTTTGGAAGATATGACGTTTATGTTGTATTTATTTATTTAGTTATAAATTTTTGAATATACGGTGTTTTGCTGGGAAATCGATTCAGGAAGTGGGTAAATTCAGGATGTGTGGGTGGGTGACACTAAGACCTGATAGTGTCCCGCCGTAGTGTGGGGCCTCACATTTTTCGGCACTTCAGGATCTGATAGAAGGCGGGCTGTGATTACTGTACGTCGTATGCTGATACGCTGGAAGAATGCAGGGGACTGTCACTTTAGTATACGCAGCATCAAAGACACCGGCAGTCAATGTCCGTTGTGTGCCCATTACCTAGCCCAGGCTTACTCTCTACACCATTAATCACAGTGGGAGTCCATCGGCTGTTGTTGCCACAACTAGATCGGGGCACATTACGAAACTGTTTTCGCCTTATTCACTCGACCTCAAGGCCTCTTCGTAGATCTTCTTGCGCGGTTCGTACGTTGTCCGGCCGCAGCACCAGCCTAGTCCTCCCGCAGCCAAGGAACTCGGAAAATCAGGCCAAATCCTTGAGCGGAGGTTTGCTAACATACACACTTCGAATCATCGAAGTGTTTTGTTATGGTTGGATCAGTAACTAGTTGCCCATGTCCGCCTAGTTCAGAACGGAATCATCCATCCAACGTCGGTCACTTTATCATGGCTCAATTTGGTCACAGGTCGGAGGTTATTTGACATCCCGGATGGTCCGACGCGGTTCATTGTGGCAGCCGCTAATGCACCACCTCTGCGCGTGTTTAACGAGAATGGGGGTACGCCGGGGCCCGTTTTAGGCACAGCATCCACGGCCGAACCGGGAGAAACCGTATTCAATAAGCAGCCAGTAGAGCACGATGGTTCAAGACAGACCCGACAAGCAGACCCCGTATCTTCATACTCCAAATACAGCCAGCAGGGCCTGACCGGACCATGGGCCCATGTGCGATTCCATGCGGCCTTATTGGGAAGAGCGGGCCCCAGCTGGATTCTCCAACCCTTTGGTTACGGGCAGAGGTCGCGCACGGCTTACTACTCGGCGTACCAAAGTGTCGGGCCCAGTCACGACGTCAACAGGTTTAGCAGCCCTAATTTTCGTACAA
This sequence comes from Monosporascus cannonballus, assembly GCA_004154925.1. Lineage (NCBI taxonomy): Eukaryota > Fungi > Ascomycota > Sordariomycetes > Xylariales > Monosporascus > Monosporascus cannonballus. The sequence goes on from QJNS01000709.1 coordinate 97,158, forward strand.
ATTTGAAATCAGGAGCGTCCCAACATACAAGGACTAGGGGTTTGCTTAACGGGAAAAGATGATGATGAGAAGAGCTACTTCACTTAGAGGGCTGAAAAGAATAACGGAAGGCTATCCCTAGTACTGAATACTCATACTTAGCTAGTTAACATGGGTACAAAGTAGGACGTTGTTTTAGTTGCTTCCAAAGGCCGGAACGGACCTGCCGCCAAGGGCGGGAGCTTGTTTTATGTGTTATAACTGAGCGAACTGGCCACCAACATGCCCACGGTATGGCTCAGATCTCTCACTCTAGCCCCTATAAGAATGATAACTATAGCCTACCTCTCAGATATAAACACGAGCGCTATTCGGACCCGGCAGTTTGGGTCAGCCAATGAGAGGCTTAGCGGGGATGCAAAGTAAGCCAACGAAACTCAGTTGACAACGAGACCTGCAGGCTACGCGGAATCTCGTGACATTGTGTTAGGTTACGCATTGGGGAGGCAGCTTACCTTACCACACACATACGGGTTAAGTTCTGCCACCGTGTGGCCGCCTCACCCCCAGGTACAAGACAATCCCATCTGGGTCAACTGGGTTACACGTCTGTTGGATCTCCACGTATAAGGACGAGTGAGCAACCTGTATTGTTCATGCATTACAGCCTGAGCTCCATTATACTAATATATGTAACTGCATGGTTGCAATGAAACTCCCTATTGCGCCACAGAAAGTAGGCCATGGCCCAGGATCAACTCCGGCGGGAGAACCACTCGTATTCGATACGGGCCACTTTTGAAAAGCCTCATGCAGGCAAGATAGAAAACAGTACACTACTCCATGGCGTAAGCATTGACTCGACCCCCCAACAGCCAGTCCGGAGCGCGACATAAGAAAACGCAGTCAAGTACGACTTTCGAGCTTGATCGATTGGGGTCCAGCTGCACGTAGTCTAACATATGATTTACCAGACTGTCTGAGAATTGCCCAGTATTGGAAAGTGACCCGTCTGACTGGCGCACCCAGTACCAGAGAGCCCTCGATGCGGGATGTTGGGGCCCTCAGGGGGTTCCCGCTGATGAAGCAAGCCGGAAGGAGGAGCGATATTGCACCAGACGCGGCCTACGGTGCCGTCAGGAGGCGAATAATGGCTAACATGGTTCACGGCTGTAATCATCCGGATGCACCCATGTGCTCAGATACAGACGCTATTCAATCTTTTGCTGGACGCATGTGGGCGTGCATATGCCTCGTCAGTGTGTCGACCAACTGCAGGTCTTCGATGTCACTCTGACACGCGAGAGCGCTAACTGGGATGCATATCTCGAATTGCCGCATGCAATACCAAACTTGTTGGGTTGCATATGTTGGCGCCGTCTTGACAGGCAGGGCGAAAAGGATGGGCCTAAAGGCTTACCACAATAACGGAACCCAATCATACTTCCTACTCACACAGCATCCCTGAATCATGTACAGAAAAAGCGGGGTTTCCTAACGGACTGGGATGCTTTAGGCAGCCTAACGGCCGGCCGCAGCGCCTCGGCTATGTTTGATGGAGATGATTTTTACCTCGAGTTTGTCATGCACACGAACCGAGAATATTACTTACAAGCTGTCCCGCTTACGGAGCTATCTGCTTTCATAACTGGGACAAGGAACTCCCAGCAATTATCTGTATCGCTTTTGTTGCTCTACAGATAGGGGTGCTAACCACATTTAGATTTGCGTCGAGCAAGATCGACATATCCGCGTGTTTCGACAAGGATAATCGTCAATGCCTAGCCCATGCCGTTGGTGTTCGAATACATCGGGCGAGCCATCTCTAGCCGAAGTCATGGACGGGCGCGTATCCAATACGCCGCTCGAAGAGCGCAGGAGAATGATGTGATACTAGCGAACATTGATCGTCCCAATGGTCCTGAGGGCTTAACTGTGAATAACAGGCAGTTGGACGCGAAGCATGAGTGGTTATAGGATCAGCGAAGCTGCTAAGAAGTCACCAGCTTCGTCGTCATCAGAACGGGTCAAGACCGAATCCCGTAATGTGACAATCGTTCTTCGTGAGCACCTTCCTCCGGCTCTAATTCGGAGAGCTGAGGAAGAGGGTCTTCTAGCCACTGATTCAGCTTCCCCTCTCCCCAACTGGCTGTGGGTGGTATTGGCAGGTTAATCTCATGCCGGCATGCGTGCCATGAGGCAAACTGGACGGTCCGTATGATCCCTGGAGGCCTCTTCACTGTGGCGACGACTTCGTCAGAGACCATCAAGGTAGCGGTACAGTGTGAATTTCTAGGAGCATTGTGTTGGGGTCATTATACCCTCCTCGAGGGCGACATGCATGGACAACTGGCAGGCTCAAGGCTGGGCCCGCTCAAAGAAACCAGGTATGGTGTAGCAGATTTCATATGGCTTGTGTATGATTAATAGGAGAAGGTTCAATCTACATGGGGGTTGCATATATAAGGAGCGACCCGTCCGCACGAGACGCTTTGCCACTACAAGTGGACTCTCAAAGACCAAGCCATAGCTACTGGAACATATACGGGACGTCTCCTCCTTTTCCTACCAGTCCAACCCAGCAGCCAGTTCAAGGGAAGGGGCCTATGCCAGATCATTAAACCGAGCTGAATGATCAGCTACCTCCAATATATTCTTCATCACCAGCTTTGTCCGCGATACTCGGCATAAGAGCCCACTGGGATCTACGAGTAAGTGTCTGTTCCAGAGGTGGTTGTCTATACCCTTCCCTCCCTGCTTCCACACGAATTATTCAACCTGTAAAGAAGGCTATGGTTCTTCCCTGTGGTCATGTGTGTCTAGCAGACATTGTCTAATATTAAAACTCAGAGCCCAGTCACTTGACAATTCTTCTACAGCCAGTATAAGGTCCTTTATCCGGCTACTCATGTATATTGTATGCTTCCCTTATCACGGACTCGCGAGATCCGGGCTCACCTGTGGGTTTGGCGAGCTAGACAAGCGGCGCATTAACACCTTCATTCTGGCGTCATTTTCCTGAATAATATCGCCTCGAACTCCCAGAAAGGGCGAGCCGAAGCAGAGTTGACCGATTCCGTCGTCCCATATGCGACTTCGCTCTCCCAGGTAATATACCCAGACGATCTGCCTGACATATTCAGGGAATCCAAACCATTTCATATTGAGAACAATGACGCCAGAAATCAGTACACCTCGAGCAATCAGCCACTAGAGCTGCAGTTTCTCTCTTAAGTTCTTGAGACACCATCTCTCAATCCTGTGTGTTTTCTTCCATATAGCCAACCTAGCCAAGATGCTATCCTCGGTGGTCCGTAGTAGTCGAGGGTTCCCTCGGCCTAGAACTCCTGCTGAGACCTTCACTGCAAATCCCAGCACGCTGCGCATATCCTCTGGGGGCTTTCATCGCCACATATCGGCAGGAAGCACAGTGGAACCTCCTAACCCGCCCTGTGTCGCTAGAATTTTCGATACCTTCAAATCCAGGGACAGCACCATCCCGCTAAATAGGTCGCCTAAACCAGAGGCTAGATTCCCGGCTTCGACCGCGAAACAAGAAACTAGCCGCACCACCTCGGAGACCAGCCAATCAGTACCAAGAGGAGCTGGAACGTCAACCACTCCGGCAGTAGCCACTAGAAAATCTGAACAACAGGCTGAGGAAGGGGTTATGGGAGAAGAATTCTGGCGTGTCCTCGCCCCTTACAAAGATGTATCCGCCAAAGAGTTCTTGTCTTGGAGATGGAGCGCAAAGGTATGTCAAGCACTATGAGTTTTAAGCGTCGCCTAACTTGAGCATAGAACGTGATTGGGATGAAAGAGAAACTAATACCTTTCCTTGCTGCTGTGCTCCCGAAGGAGGTCCCATGCAGCGGAAGTACGGCGAAGATGCAGAGCCGAGATGACTTCATGCGAGACGTTCTGGAAGGAATGAAGGAGTCTTCGATGCACGTGCGGGTGATGTAAGTGACTTTCACCCGGTCACCCGGCCATGCGAGCTGACTGATATTGAATGTAAACCACACCACTTACTGACCCGGCTGTGGATAAAGGCCATACGTATTGAGCAGAATCAACTGGAAAGATCCCGCGAACGACCCCATCTTTAGGCAGTTCATTCCTTTGGGGTCTATTATGATCAAGGATCACCCCATGCTTAAATTGGACTCGTTACATGAGAGGGTTGACTCGCCCGTGGAGAACGTAGTGCATCGCTACCGCGACAGAGCACTTTTTCTAGGTGAGGCTACAAAATACAAATCAGATGGCCTAGCGACTTACTGTAGAACCCCTAGCGGTTTGCATTTGTCCGGCGTATTGTGCCTTTTGCACACGATCATACGGAGTTGGACCCGATACTGAGCTCGTCTCCAAAGCCGGTGTGAGTCCGGTATATTCCGCAGGAAAACAAGAAATGGTTCAAACTAATCAGTATTAAGGGCCGGTTCCGGCTGTCCAATGAGAAATTGGACGCTGCGTTCGCCTATTTCTCGACACAGGAGCAGCTCCGTGACGTTGTGGTATCAGGGGGCGATGCGTTCTACCTGGAACCTCACGTTCTAGAGATGATCGGCGAGAGACTTATTAGCTTGCCGAACATAAAGAGATTCCGCTTCGCCTCCAGGGGGGTCGCCCTTTCGCCGCATCGCTTCCTCGATCGGGACGATAAGTGGACTGACGCTCTTATTTGTGTATCTGACAAGGCAAGGAAGGCCGGGAAGCACATGGCACTGCACACCCACTTCAACCACCCTAATGAGATATCATGGGTCACCGAGAAAGCGAGTCGCAGGCTCCACGAGGCGGCCGTGACCGTCCGGAACCAAACAGTGCTCTTACGAGGGATCAACGACAACGTCGACACGATGTCGACTCTTCTTCACAAGCTGGCTGATATGGTCATAGAGCCGGTAAGTCTCTTCGTCCTTACCTAAGGATAAGCCAAGCCCTGCTGACAGAACACTATGTGGGTAGTATTACCTATATCAATGCGACAGTAAGCATTTTATTGAGCCACCTATGCGTTGTTTCACGATTCGCGAGCGTGAATTCCCCGACAGAGTGTTCGGGGAGGTTGTAGCCCCTAGGACGTGCCCTATAACCGCCGACTACCTGCGGGAGGTGTCTAGAAAGGCGTATTACTAACTCAAGAAATGTAGTGGTTCCCAAGGTCGAGCACCTCCGGACTCCCCTGCAGACCATTTTAGACATGGAGAAACAGCTTAGGGGCTCTATTTCAGGATTCTGCATGCCGCACTTTGTCGTCGATCTCCCTGGAGGCGGCGGTAAGCAACTCGCCAGCACCTCATCATACGACCGAGAAAGCGGCATTTCGACCTTCACAGCGCCCGCTCTTACTATGCCAGGCAAGGCGGGTAAAGTGTATAAGTACTATGATCCGGTCAAACCGGGTGGTCTTGTTTCCGAACAGGGGAAGAACGAAGTGTCCACCGGGAAGGTCCTGGAAGCTGAGGGCCAACCCTAGGCCATCGGTGGCGAGATGTCATGGGAGCTAGGATCTCTCCTAGAATGCAAATCTGTCGGTGTGCTGCTATGCCCAAGTGGCTCGTCTGATAAGGTAGTACTGGAGGAGCGCCCATTCTTGGCATCAGGGTTGCCCGTGTAACCTATGCTCGACAATGAGGGTATGGATTACGACCATATATCATATCCTGATGTTTTATAAGGACTTGCGCATGTTTTCTACCTGTGAAGGCGCCCTTTGACAACCTAGAGCCTGAGTAATTGGTATATCTAATGCACGATATGATCCCCACCTGCTACGGCCGGCAGCGGGTATCACACGCACGGGGATGTCTCTCGATGGCGATTGGATATTGGAGGGATGGCTATTGGGTGATATAAGGCCGGTGAAACGGTCTTCCGACTGAGCAAAAGTGCACCTTTGAGTCTGGAGTCAAAATACTAACACAACCCAATCCAAGGGACGGCCATGGTCTAGGATCACTGCTTTTAATTACTCTCAACCTGTTCTATCTAGGGCAGTGATGTATCCTACAACATCACCAGGTCGAACCAGCTCGTTCAAGAATAGTACTCCAAACGAAGTATCCGCTATCCCTCTACCTCCACCTTGCCGTCTGGATGAACTTGTTTGCCTCATCTGTAACATCGGCCGAGACGTCGCAATTTTAAATTTCTACCCACAGCATGGAGGAAAATATGAATTCACCCTGCACCATAATTGCTCTAAGCAGTTCACCAACTATCTCACTGGTCGGCATCAGGATTGTGAACGGGATTGGCTTGGAGGTGGTGGCAAAGCAAGCGTCCTAACCCAGCTGGTGATCAAATGCACCTTGGAGTACACCTCTGAATATATAAATCAGCTTCGTCGTCTGCCCAGGTCAGTAACCGAATCCCCTGGTTTCTTTCCTTGCCCAGTCCGACATGTGGACTACCCCTGGATGTGGGCTCGCAGTTCCAAGCCGCCATGCCCGCTCTCGATCAAAATGCGTACCAACCCTGAAAGATCGCTAGAAGGAGTATCTGTGTAATGGCTCATCGGAATGGAATAGGTCCTCGCGTCACACCCACCCTGCTGACCCTCTTGGGTGCTGAGACCGATGAACTGGCAATGCTGACGGTCATCGGCCGCCGCCCTTTCTCTCTCTGCTCCTATCCATAGGCCGTCCTAGAGTGTACGTGGGCCGGGCGTTTGAGTTCCGGAACCCCCTCGAGCGCTTGCCAGATCGCAAGGGCGGATACTACGCACTTCGGCCGTCTTCGCCCCTACAACAATGGGGGATTGCGCCTATTCAGTTCGTCCTCGCCTTCTCGGCGGCAGCAAGCATCGCGGTCTTGGATTGGGATCTGGGCGCCAGGGCGGTGTGCTCGTTCTGGACAGAGACGGTCTTCGCACCGCTGGTTTGGGAATCCTCAGCATCCCGATCCACATTGCTGGAACGCTGGCGCTCCACCTCCGGATGCGGAGGATATTGGGCGAGAAGATGTAAAGCGACGTATTGGACTGGCGTAGCGGTTTCGCGCGCTGTCCTACAAGCTATACGCGGTAGGCAAGTCCGAGTGGGTTCCTGGCGTAGCAAAAGGGGAAATCCGGGTTACACCCTTCCGGGAGCGCAAAATGTACATCGAGTGGTCATGGTATCTATCTACTCGCGCGTCATTCATATTCTCCTCGGAACGCTATTGTGATCTAGTATACTGTTCATCGAACCTCAGGATGCGGCTTATTACCATAGCCAGGTACATGGCTCCAGTTCTGGTATGTCGGATCATACTGATGTTCGAGATCGCGGGCATGCGCGAGATCTACAACTCCAAGGCTTCCGGAGGCACAGACACTGGTGGAACACCAGAACCCCACAAGGGAGGTAAAGCCGTCCAGTGCCCGGAATGGAAGATGTGAAATTTGACATTAATTATATGCCCCAGGGGTGGCTGGAACACCCTTGTTGGTTAAGATATACTGGTTACTAGTAGGGTTGTAACACCGAAAAGTTTAGATAGTCAAACACACCCTCCGTCTATGAGTGATATATCACACCAACGCCAGAAACTCCATGCAATGATCGACTGAAGAACCACGTTGTCGCCTGTTGTGAGCAATCGAACAATCAGGCCAGTTTTTCTTCCCTCTTCGTTTCGCGAACGTTACAATCGTACAATTGGGTTCGGGTCGCAGACAATGGCGGATAAATTATAACAGAGGTGAGACCGGAAGATGTTTTTATGCCACGTGTAAGCGTGTGCATTTTGTAACACTGGGTTAAGCTTAATATGACGAGAAGGAGAATAAAACATAAGGAAGGCCTCTGGGATGGAGTGTTAACCTCGTCGCACCCGCTTCCATAAGCGCTTCATTACGCCCCTTTGCGCCGACTGTGGATCGAGGTCTTGATCGAGATTTGCAAAAATTCTCTCCAGGCTATCTTTCGACTTCGCCTGGGCACATGCACTGGTTGATTGGTCGTCACGGAACGGCGAAGACTGGGGAATATTGGAGGACGGCTGGTATGCGCCTCTCGACCACCCATGAATCTGGTCTTCGTACGCTCTTAGGTCCGGTCTGGTGAGGGTCATACGCAGCGTCATCTCTCGCGAAGCGACGGGCACATGCACATAACCTTCTAGGGGTTTGCTTTGGCCATCATCCTTGTTAGTACGCTGGAGGAGCCGTAGGGGCGGATGTTCCAGCAGGTGGGGTGTCCTCGGGGATTCTGGATCCGGCATAGATATGTCTTCGCTGTAGAAAGACGATCGGTCATCAGAGAGGAACGTCTTGAAGACCTCGGAGTCTTGTGAGAGCATCCGACGTGGGTGGCGCTTGGCAGATAGCTGGTCGTCGTTGTCATGCTCCGCCGCGAGGACGTCGTTAGAAGGGAATCCGAATTCGATTGCCTCGTCAAACTTTTGTGGCGAAGAAAGATAAACTCGCAGCTTCAATCGCGCTTCAGGATCCTGATAATGGGCTGCGGCAGGATCGATTGATGTTACAGAATCCTGTGTGGTGTGTTTTGGCGTAATAAGCGAAAGGGCCCTTGACCTCCGCCGAGCGTGCTGCAGCGGCAGGACAAAGCTTGACACGGCGGGCGACACTGGATATGAAACGGCGGTCTCTTTGGTCTCTGGCCGGCCGAAGTCGGAAGACATACGATTCCCGAAGGGAATCTTTGAAATGGAAAGATGGCGCCGGAAAGGCGGTCTCCGCTCTGTCTTGGGCACGGGGGATTCCCGTAAGTGGGTACGACAGTCGTCGAAAACTAGTCGAAGATCCAGCTCTTCATCGTCATCCAGCCACCGAAAGCTGTCGTACAGGTCGTTGTGTGTCTTCTCAAAGTCGGAAAACTTCTTGTCGATCTCCAATGCTTCCATGCTGGGCTTCGGTGAGGGCGGCAGCGGCGGGGTGCATATGCAGGGACTTGGACGGCTGCTTGCACGACGGCCTATTCTATAGATGGCCTCGTCGGCTGCATCCAAGATGACGCTCTCCTTTAGCTGTCTGGCTAAGAGTAGTTGTTCCTCCTTCGTGAGATACTTTTCTCGAATCTTGGCAGGAAGTTTTGCCAAGAACAAATACTCGGCCGGGAGGGGACGCGTCTGATCTAATAAGGGAGAGGTAGTTGGCCGTTGGGTGCTCTTGCTAGTTACCCCACTAGCATTATTCGTCCGGTGGTGCTGGTGGGGATTTTGATTGAAGGCAGACGTTCGAGCAAGTCGCAGGCGTTCCAGGGTGGAAAAGCACTGTGCAAAGGGGGAGGTGTTAGTATATGTTGGAAAGACGGTGCTCGCTGGCGCAGGGCGAAGTAGGGGTGGGTTCGTGAAAGGTCATCTCTTCAGTGCACTCGCGCAGCTATAATAGGGGCACAGAACAGAGACCGAGCTATGGAAGTACAGATAGAGGCGGTTGGCCCATATAGATTCATGTGTGTGCCTTCCCTGCAGGAACGGGCATAATATGGGGACGCGGTGGACGGTAACATTGAACGCAGCTGCACCCAATGGCACAATTGGCCTGCATGAAACAATGCAGGCGTCCGTCCAATCAGAGGATTGCCTTCCCCGGTAGTCTTTCAATTGGTAAGATATGCCTCCGGCTTTTCTCCTCTCCCAAAAGAACTTCTTGCTTGAAATGCTCTATCGAGATTCGCGTGGGAAATTCTGTTGTCGTGATGAGCTCCCATTGACATATGCCTCAGTTGGAAGGGAATTCCAAACATCGGGCCTCTGTCTCGTAAGAATGATGCAGTCCAAAGTCGCTGTCTTGTAAGGGAGCGAGCACACTTGCAGCTGCTTCAAGAGTATTTTGCTAATGCGGTAGCTTTGCCGTCGTACCACATCGCGCCATCTACTCACTAGAGTAGAGGCTCCAAGACACCTCATTTCAGACTTATCCCTCTCATCGACCAATATTCCGGCAAGGTGCTACTGATCTTCGGCACTAGACAAGACAGACGATCCTCGGACACATGTGTATAGGATGATCGTCGCTGTACGGAGTCGGAGGCGCCGCAATGACGAGCGGGCAAGACAAGAGGATAGAAATCTCAACTGACTCACTTTGCGTCTGATAGCGATGGGGAGAGACTCGAATTCTTCCAGATCTTGTGGCGTGAACTCCGGATGCGGTGACTTCCCTGTTTTCCTGGACTTCGAAAAGGTAGCTGTCAATGCACCAGTGGCCGAATCCACACATCGACGACGACTGTCCTGCTGCGAACCTTGCAACTCGGGTTTGCTCCAGCTGTTGGAAGCTGAGTGCTGGTGCTGGTCGAGGAGGCTTCGGTGGTAGTCAGCAGTACTCGCGAGCGCAATGGCGTTGGGTCGGTCCTGGCAAGGGCTGTGGTCGTTCCCGTCAAGCTCATCGTCGGCCGAGTTGCAAGGCATGCCTGTCGCCCACACACCAGCCTAGCACTTTATATATATGTACGAATATGTAGCAATAGAATTGATTGGTCGCGCAGTTGAACTAAGACACGATTGTAATGCCAAAGAGGACCAGGAAACCACTCAATTAGAGCCGGCGAGGTCGTCAGTGAGCATTGTTAGTGTTCTGCCGTGGTGAACGTCTTCGCTCGTCGGTGAGGAATATGTAGGCATAGGCAAGGTTAGATTGGGGGGCGGGGGCATCTCGGACTACATGAGAAAGGCGGAAATCGATGAGCACGTCCTCAGATGGATGCAGATGGGAACTGTCTTGAGAAAGAAGGGCTTAGAAGGTGACAGGCTACGGAATGGATTGGTGACGGTCAATGCACACACATACATGGAGACACAGATCACATTTCGCAGATCCACGGTCCGTCAACATTGGGCTGGTTGAGATGTTCTGGGCCTATGTATGTGCCGACATCAATCAACAGTGCAGCAGGTATATACCTAGGTAGGTATGCTTCGTCCAATGCTGGAGGCAGATCACATACATAAGTATGTATTAGAGCTCCAACATAGGGGCAAGTTTCACTGCTCGCCCGCCAAAGCTCTCCCCCGGATTGGTCGTCATCTTGCTTATTACTGCTCTCTCATGACCCGTAGGTGAGGTTTGATGGGCCATTCAATCTTAATACTGACAGGGTAACAAGTACGGTTCCAGACCGGCGTCGTATGGCGTCCCAACGCGAGCTAGCATCAAGCATGGGTTCGCCTTCCTGTCAACTCAGCTCGATTGGGTACCTGGACCCTTGACCTTGCAATATATGCAGTCGCCTACCTACATAAAGCAAAGTATGTGCGTATGTCCGCATAATATATCGAGTGCTGTGATCTACGATACTTTGACCTGTGATTGGAAGGACTATTAGCCGCTTAGCTGTTGGCAACACCTCGCTGCGGCTCTGGTTGGTCGGATATCCAGGTGTTTTCCAGACTACCCTATTCGGCGCTTACCAGCTATACACAGTAGGAGCTCTTGGAGTCATAAAGGCACTTAAGCGCTCAGGGGAGATGGGGCCGACTATGCCAAATCGGGGGATTCGGTGGATCCGAAAGGAGTGGTCTCATTTGTTCCTCAAAGCCCACCGCTTTGCTTGACAACGGTTTTCGAGGGGTCGGAATGTTGTGGTGAACGCCAGTACTCTCATGAAATGGAAACTGTGGCTGAAAGTTGTCCTTGTAAAATCTTGTTCGATTAGCCATTATCTTCCGCTTCACCAATTATTCGACTATCCAGACAGTCCATACCGAAATATAAAACTTTGAGTTGAATGTTCCTTTCGGTGTACCCGTCCAAATTATTGTCAGGTGCTGCTCGGTATGTGTCGGATCGGTGATGCTCCGTTATAGATACTCCCCGTGCTTTGGTTTCCGTCATCACGCCTCAAGGGAAAGGGACGGTGGAACGAACAGTAATGGGCTGCTCCAGCGAGCCGGCCAGGTAGACGCATATTGTAGTTACGAGGCGTCACGCTAGCGAAAGCTCCAGAGGGCGGGGGACAGAGCTTTGCGCCAGTAACGCCCACAGGTCGTGGGCAAATAATTGTCACACCTTAACTCTTGGCCACTTAAACCCCAGCAAAATACTATGGTATGAGGCAGAAGTTTTCACACTCTGTTATGTATCTATAGAACGCGCTAGTGACCGCGCTATACAGATTAAGTATGGCTTATACGAGGGTGGTCCCCATGGTGCATCACAAATTAGAGGCGAATTGGTAGCTTTCCAGTATTAAAACGTCGACAATTCTCGATATATATCGAATAATTTAATTATGAAAATATTGGCGCTAGCCGGCAAAGGGAAAGCGCGGTGGGGTTATTAGCGGCGCAACCTGACAGTATGTGAAGACTTACCCCTAACACCATAGTAATATCAATGGATAATCCATCTCGTATCTGCTGACTTCAGAATATCTCCTCAGGTGCGATAAGACCACACAGTAACCGGCAGCTGCATTCCGGTCTCGTTCTGGAATAAATGGGAATTTCGTATCCAGTCATGAACACGAACTCGACGTTGCGTGGAGCATACAGTTGTTTCAGGTTAGCGTCATTGCTGCTGCCGGTTACTGTGTGACCTTATCGCGCCCGAGGAGATACGTTATAATATATCAATAAATAAGCATTGACAATATTAATAACTTCTTTTCAACCGTTTTGGTTGATTTTTAAACCTTTGCAAATAATTGCAGCGGAATAAGTTGCTATGAAGCAATATGGGGGCGTGTTAATTATCTTGTCCACGACCTGGTCGACGTCGCCGAAGCGCAAAATGGACCTAAGCTAAACACTCTCTGACAACCTTACTATTAGATACTGTATTATCTCTCGAAATTGATATAAGGCTAATGCGGGTTAAAGCAGGTGAATGCAATTAATTATATCTTGTACCGAAAACCGTCCTGGATTTGGACAAATTAATAATAATAACAGAACGAATAAAGGAAAAGGAAAAGCTGATCCGTCTGGGGAAGCCGGACAATGGAGCCCATTAGCGCTCTGTTTTCACATAACCAGGGAAATTGGTGACGCAAGCCTTTACGGCTCCGTCGAAATGGAAGATCCCATAGAAGACCCGGCTTTGGAGAGCGTACGGTATGTACGATGAGCTAAATCGCAAAGCGGTGGCTGACAACCTAGTGCTTGTATACATGCAAACTCCTGGTCTCTGTCAAGGTAGGGAGTTAGAATTGTCCCCGTGCCCGTAACGGGGCCTTCAGAATCTCCTTAGTATGTTACATGCGTTGCGCCTCGCGTTGAGCTTGTTAGGATATGCTTGGAGTGGCCGGATGGAGATGTTGGCGTGACTGGGAAGTACGTTTCCACAGACCAAGAGGGACAACATCTCTTAAATGTGGACGGCGAGGAGGAGATACCACAACCTGGCATATGACCTCTCGTGCCTTGCTTCGAGCGGTTCGGACCAACGCATCGCGCCGATAGAAGTCTTGCACCATGCGAGAACAACATTCCTAGGGCGTCGGTGTTCTGAATCCCTCTTGGGGCGCTTGAAGAGACAGAATCATGCTCTATCGGTTTCGACATTGAGGCACTTACGCCTACACTTACGTTGCTTCAGCAGATGATTCCACGCCTCCACTACCTTGAGTACGCCTTCGTCATAAACAAGTTGACCCGTACTATGTATGGACCGCTAGATTGATGGGATAACCCAGTTTCAAGTAACGACCGGATTGCACGGCACCGGTACCCTCTGCTTCATACGGGTTCGACTTTCTTCAGCAAGACCATCAACCACTGGATCTGGCTCGTCTATGCCAACCCTCATGACTACGCTAAGTATGTGCTTTGGAAGCGACTCTGGAAGTCTCCCGGATTCTAGCACAGCGTACGTCTTGCCTTTGTGGACTAGTTGACCTTGAATTGCCTTCGAATAACCCATTCGGTAATAACGGGACGAGTCAACTGTCAAGATTAGAAACCTGGCCGTCATGAGAGTGATCATTTTGTGGAGGCAATAGAGCTTTTTTACCTCGACTTCATCATTGCTCCCGGCGAGGACATTCTATATATATTGACGCTGAGCGCACACCTATTTGGCCGTACCGTAAGTGAACGAGTCCCTTCGAGTATTAATTGGCAAGAAGAATCTTGTTAGGACGGAGAATCGCCGCAGGAAGGGGTCCTCTCACAAGGCGGCAATGTGGATTCATCAAGCATTGTATTCAGCTCAGGGATGGAACTTATATGGTTCATCCGAACCTAGTCACCATCATCCGTATGATTGGCCGTGGCCTCCTGACTGGCCCGTTGACATGCTGGCTGAATTGCATGGTCCAAGTCAAAAGAAATGGAGTCGGACGTGGCAGAAATGCCTACCTGGTACGCTCGCCTCGATAAAGGACGAGGCTGACGATGGCTCTTTATTCCGTTCATCTACAGCCTCACCCCCAGAGCCGCTAAGAGCATGGGTTCTCAACTTGTATTCCGACTACGGTGTCGGTATTGTCAGGGATTGCATTCATTATTCGAATGCGCCGTTAAGCGCATCGAATGCGGTGACGAACGAGTTATTCACCTATGGTTATAAGTCTTCTTGCGGCTTCATGGGGTCGTTTGATTTCATGTGCGCACAGCACGAAGGCAGGTGTGAGGTAGCCCTGCCTGTTAGCGTCAAGTACTAAAATGGAGCTGGCTGTTCGGGTCCCCAGAGGCTGCCGGGTTAGCGCGTGCGCATGTTGGATGGCAGGTCGTGGACAAAATAATTGACACACCCCTGTACTGCTTCAGAACAGCCTATTCCGATGCAACTATTTGCAAAAATTGTAGGAAATCAACCAAACGCTTAAGAAGAAGTTATCAATTTTATTGACTTGCTTATTTATTAACCGATTAAGTAATGTATATTCTGAAGTCCGGGAATATAGAATGGTTCATCTATTGATATCATTTGCTGAGAGTTAAGGGGGTTACTAGTAAAAGTGTGACAATTATTTTGTCCACGACCTGGATGGTTAGTACCTCCTAGTCTGCTAGGCCTGCCCCAGGGGGCGTTTGCACTTGTATTTTGTATACGCCTGACCTAGGTACTTTGCTGTCGTACGGGAGCTTCAGTATTGTTCATACATGGTGCATATGTGCCTGGTAAGATAGGTAATGAAGAACTCGTGCCCGAGGCCAAGTATCTCTGCAGATAGGTACCTAGTCGAGCATCATGCGTGTCTTCTCTCCTTTTGATTTATTTATCCTTCAGGTAACGCTGCCTGTAGGTAGCTGCACAATCCGTGGAGGCTGGAGTGCCTAGGAGGTGTGTTATTTGCATCTACCCGCTCGGGAGCACCTACCTACCTACATACTAACGTTAGGCACCTAGGTACAAAAAGAGCTACCTGGCTGCCTTGGGACGATAAGCGTACCAAGTAAGCAACACTGCTTGAATTTGATTGAGTTCGATTTCATGAAACTTGTTGCCATCAGCATAGGCAATTCCTACATGTATACAACTTAAGTATGTCTGTGTGCATGTGTAAAGAACAACGAGACGACATTTTAAACGTTTTCCTATAAATGTACCTATAACCTCCTCATCGCCTCACTTATCATCTCTTGCATCTCCATCTCTGCAACAGGGTCAACAAGGCCCGCAGACAGACGGATAGACAGGCTGCCGAGGTGGCTGACTGGCAGATAGCCTGACGTTCAGCTAGTTCTCTCACCTACCTTATAGACCTTCCTTTACCTTATATAGGGTCCTAGCTGTAGCCTCTACGGTGTTTCCGCCGTTCTTATCCATCGCGTGCCTACTCACGAGCCTACCTACGTAGGCATGTATTTATTCTAGGGAGCAGCACCACGGGCTACATACGACACCAACCGACACTAGCACGTCTGGGATTTCATCATTGAATCGGTGCCAATCGAAGCACGTCCTCTTTCGCCCTCTCCTGCCTGCTCGAGTCGCAAGCCGGTTTGCTATGATCATCAAGGCACCATCGTCATCACCTCTTGTGAGAACATGAGGGCTGGGGGACATCTTGCGACGTCAGCCTCGGCTTGGCGGACGCTCTTCCTACTGACGAGCCTTCTTTTGTTTACTTGCAACCCCGTCCACGCAAAAGACGATCCGATCATTACCCCTACCCGCTTCGACAACCCGCCCGTTTATCTGCATTATTTCCGACACTCCAATGTCATTTTGTTACAAGAAAGCTTAGCTCACACGATATGGCGATCCCAAGACGCTGGCGCTACCTGGAAGAAGGCCGACACCATCGAGCATGACAAGGCTTTCGCTTTGGTCATGCATGAATACGACCCGAACCGTGCGTACGTCCTGACTAGGGGCAACGTACACTGGAAGACCAAAGACAAGGGAGAGACATGGGAGACCTTCTTCACCGACGCTTACACCAGCGACAGGAGGGAGTTTGGCTGGATGGTCTTCCACGCCGACGATCCCGACCGCATCATCTTCTACGGCATGGATTGTGAGTCCATCTTCTGCAAAGAGGTTGTCATGTATACCACCGACGGCTTTGAGAATGATGCCAAGTTCCTACGCAGCAACGCCATCGGCTGCTGGTGGGCGAAATCGTCGGATCTCTTCACCACTGGCGAGGACGATCTCGATGCCAACAGGGTCTTGTGTATCATCCACGACCCCGGTCTGTTCACCCGCCGGGAGGATAACCGACTCGTCATTTCGGACAACTATTTCAGTGCTAAGTCCGGAGACTCAACCGGCGCTATCCAGGAGTTTGAGCCAGATCTGGATAATGGCCACACCGTCCGCGGTGCCATCAATATAGCCAGCGTCAAGAAGTATCTACTGGTAGCCACCACCTCGAAGAACACGGACGAGATGGCGTTGTATGTCACAGGCGATACCACCCACTGGCATAGGGCGATCTTCCCGCAAGATCACCGACTCGACCAAGAAGCTTATACGGTCCTTGAGAGCACCAACTATAGCATACAGATCGATGTCATGGCGAGCGCACATTTGTCTGAGCCGATGGGCGTCTTACTGACTAGCAATTCCAATGGCACCTATTTCACAAGGAACGTCGAGCATACAAACCGTGATCCCCGGGGCATTGTCGATTTCGAAAAGGTGTCCGGCATACAGGGGATTTTCCTGGTCAACCAGGTCGATAACTGGGAGGAAGTGGAGCAGAGTGGACATGCCAAGAAGAAGGTTAAGACGAGAATCACCTTTGATGACGGGAGGACTTTCGAGCCTGTCAAGTCGGGTGATGACGAGATCCATCTTCACTCTGTTACTGAACTGGACAATATCGGCCCTGTCTTTTCTAGCCCTGCCCCTGGCCTTGTCATGGGGAACGGTAACCGAGGCAGCCACTTGAAAAGCTACAACGACTCTAATCTCTACGTGTCTGATGATGCAGGCAGAACATGGATAGAGGGCCCTAAGGGCCCGCATAAATACGAATTTGGCGATCAGGGCTCCATCCTGTTCGCCGTCAAGGAGAGCAATAGTGAAGAGGCTGATATCGATGAACTACGTTACTCTTTGGATCATGGCAAAGAGTGGAAGACGGTCAAACTGCCAGACAATCTAAGAATTTCCCCATGGATTTTAACAACGGAGCAGGGCTCCACCAGCCTGAAATTCGTGCTCGCTGCCCGGACGGGACCCAAATCGAACCCCTCCGGGTTCTATGTCATCTCCGTTGACTTCGACGGCTTGCACGAGGCCACCTGCAAAGATGGCGACATGGAAGACTGGTTTGCAAGGACAGATGGCGACGGAAATCCTAGTTGCATCATGGGCCAAACGCAGAAATACCGTCGACGTAAAAAGACCGCAGAGTGCTTCATCAAGCAAGAGTTCAAGGATCTGGTCCCCCAATTCAGTCCGTGTGACTGTACCGATGCTGATTTCGAATGCGACTTCAATTTTAGGCGAGATGGAGATGACTGCAAGTTGGCTGGTCCTGTACCGGCGCCTGAAGGGGCTTGCAAGAGCAACGATCCCGATGAGACATTCAAGGGCTCATCTGGCTGGCGTCTCATTCCCGGCAATCGGTGCAAGCGTACGGATGGCAGTCAAAAGGATGATGAAAAGGAGTGGAAATGTTCGGATTCCACGGCTCCACCGACCACTCCGGGTAATGGGAAGGTGCACCATATCTCGACCCCATTTAAAGGAGAATTTCCACTCTTTGAAAAGCACTACCTTGAACGAGGCGAGGTGAGCACCCGAGATGACGAGACCGTCATCGCCAGACCCATCAGCTCGGACCCCAGGAGCTTTGGAGATATATTTATCACCCATGATCATGGCAAGAATTGGGACACGCCTGACTATCTTCGCGACAAGAATATCTGGGCTATCGTCACGCATCCTTACGTCAAGGACATGGCCTTCTTCCTTACAACTGAAGAGAAAGTGTTCTATACGGCCGATCGCGGGCGACATTTCGAGTCCTTCAAGGTGAAGGGAAAGCCTGACACTACAAGCAATAGGCTACCTCTCGCTTTCCATCCAGACAGGAAGGGCTGGCTCATATGGCACGGCAAAAATTGCGAAGGCGACGACGGCTGCCATGTGGAGGCTACCCTTTCCACTGATCGCGGTTTCAGCTGGAAAATGATCAGACGATACGTCGAAAGGTGCGAGTTTACAGGATCGTCTGCGTACGGCGCGTTCCGCAACGAAACGCAAATCATATGCCTGGCCAGCAAGCGCGAAGACAACGATGATAACAATCCCAAACAGCTTCTGTACAGCGATGATTTCCGCAGCTACGATCTGACGGCGGTTCAAGACAACGTGAAGGATTTTGCGACTATGGCCGAATTCATCGTCGTCGCCACAGAGAACCAAACGGAGAATACGCTTAACGCGCTCGCAAGCATCAACGGGAGAGACTACGCGCATGCCCGCTTCCCCTTTAACTTCGAGGTTCCCCACCAACGCGCCTACACTGTTCTGGATAGCTCCACCCATGCCGTCAATCTGTTCGTTGTAACTGAAGATTCTAAAGACCATCGATACGGATCTATTCTTAAGAGCAACTCTAACGGGACCTCGTACGTGCTTAGCGCATCCGGCGTCAACTGCGATAACGCCTACTATGTAGATTTCGAGAGGATGCTCGGTTTAGAGGGTGTAATACTGGTAAACGTAGTTGTGAATCCCGACAGCGACTCGGAACCGAAGAGACTTCAAACCAAGATTAGCCACAACGATGGTGCTCAGTGGGCCTTCCTGCCGCCACCCGAGACTGACGTTGACCGCAAGGAGTATGGTTGCCGCAGCAAACACGGCGACGAATACTGCGCTCTCCATATTCATGGATACACCGAGCGAATTGACCATGGCAAGACATACTCTTCCGAGTCGGCGGTGGGACTCATGTTTGGTATCGGAAATGTCGGTCCTGTGCTAGGCGAGGTCAAGGATGCCGACACTTTCATGACGACGGACGCCGGTTTGACTTGGAGAAATGTAAAGAAGGGGCGATGGACCTGGTCCTTCGGGGACCAAGGATCGATCATTGTTTTGGCGCCGACCGACAGGCGCACCAAACTCGTGTCGTATTCAACGGATGAGGGCAATACATGGATCGATTATCTCTTCTCGGATACGGAGGTCACCATCTCGGATATTACAACCCTACGTTCCGGCTCGTCCCGGAACTTCCTTCTTTGGGGTCACAGCGGTGATCACCTTCTAACCATCAACCTCGACTTCACGGGCCTAACCGATAGGCCGTGCAGGGACAAAGGTGGCGGCGATACGCCTGATTATTACCTGTGGTCCCCAGAGCACCCCCTGCAACCTGACGGCTGTCTCTTTGGTCATAAGAATCAATACCTTCGCAAGAAGAAGGACAGCAAGTGTTACAACGACCAACCATTACGACAGCTAGTCAATGTCGTAGACTGCGAATGTACGCGGCAGGACTTCGAGTGGTAAGTCATACACGGCAAGTTTATCTCGGTTGCGCTGATCTGAGTCACTAACGCTTGGCCCCAGCGATTACAACTTCGAACTAGGCAACCACAACCAATGCAAGCTGGTGGAAGGTCTCAAGCCTATGTCAGCTGAACAGTATTGTGCAGAGCACCCCGACGAGGTCACGTTTTACGAACCCAGTGGTTTCCGACGTATTCCTTTAACAACATGCAAAGGCGGTAATGAGATGGACAAAGTGCTCACAGCGCACCCATGCCCGGGGCACGAGGAAGAATTTGAGAGAGCTCGTCGCGCATCTGGCGTGGCAATCTTCTTCGCTGTCATTATTCCCGTGGCCTTGGCCTCTCTCGCCGGCTGGTGGGTTTGGCGAAATTGGCAGGGGAAGTTCGGCCAGATCCGCCTTGGCGAGCAAAGCAGTCTCGATAATGGCGCACCGTGGGTTAAATATCCGGTCGTCGCCGTCTCGGCGGTGGTGGCGTTGGTGGGGACCTTGCCTCTGCTGGCAGGCAGCTTATGGCGCAGCATAAGCTTGGTCTTTGACAGGTTCAGGGGGGGCGGTAGCGGGCGTGGCGAATACAGTTGGCTTCATGGAGGCCGGCAGCGGCGGTTCACGACCAGAGACAGCTTCGCTCGAGGACGGGGTGACTACGCTGTGGTAGATGAAGACGAAGGTGAACTTCTGGGGGACGACAGCGACGATGAGGTTTGAGTAGTTGATACGGACTAACGGACAATGCATGAATGTGACTTAGAGGATATATCCACGGTCTGGCTAGGGGAGAAGGGACAGGGGGTGGCAATGCCTGCTTTCTTCACGAGGACGGGTTATCGAAACGGGCGACTTCGGTGTTTCTAGGCATGGCGCGATGGGAGGGGTGATCTATACGTAAATTGTATAGTCTTGTATATTTTCCCATATAGATGGTGTGCATTGGTGAAGTAGCTTTGGGAGGGGCATCAAGCCATATCGGTGTTCCCATGATTGATGGTTATGTAGGCTCAAGTTGTAGTCAAGTAGCGGCTGTTAAGAGAATTGCACAACGCGGCTCATGTTTGATCCAGAACGTCAACATTCTGTAGGAGAACGGGGGTGGCCAGAGTGCAGACCAGCCTAAACTGGGAGGTCGCCGAAACTACCGGTACTCCGTGCCTGCCCAGAGGGTAAGTAGAGGCAAGTGCATTAAGTCATGAAACACTACTCGCGAGCTTGGTGGGGCACACGTGTGCACGCGTATCCGTACCGTTGACACCAAACCTTACGCACATACGCGTAGCTCAGCCCTGTACATGCATTGATTGGGCCGGTACCTGACTTTGGCGTTCTACATGGGTGTGGTTGCGGACACAGCGCACGTTGATCCCAAAGCCAAGTACCTAGGTACCTATTGTAGATAAGACCATCAGCATGAAACTCCTGAACCCCACCATACCTTCCCCCTTGGATGAAATAGTAGAGTTGGTAGCTTTGGCACTCTACTTGCTTCGTCGAAAGAAGGAAAGGCGTACTTAGGAGGTAAGCAATGGTGACGCTCCCGCTTTCTCTTAGATATTGGGCCGTCAAAGTAGGCTCTATGTAGGTACATACCACAGACATGTACGAATACCACCAGTGGTAGGTATGTAAGGAGCGTCATTGAATTAGAGCTCCTTATGAGGAAATAATAAGCAGCAGGCGTTCGTGACTAGGAGCCGGAACATCGAAAGGCTGTTAATGATGAATCGATGGGTAAGTGAGGTAGGTAAATAAGCAGTTTGTTTACAAAACAGAACCTGTTTCAGCCGTTACTACCTCAATGCTTCTGCTACCCCGTATAATTCCCTCCATATATTCTGGACCCTTATAGGCCTACTTCGTAGCCCAGGACTTATTTGCCCGTACCTGTCTCAATATCTATGTGGGCATCACATGTAACCCATGAACAAATAACGCTTCGTACGGTCTACATCTCAACCTCGGCCTACCTTTTATACCTTTCTTTCCTCGCCCCCTTTCTACCACACATACTCGGACCGCACAAACACATATACAAGAGTGCTTTTTCCTGTCGTGAGGCACGGAAGCAAGCACATTAAGTATTTCACCTGAGCTTTTCGGCTACGGCAGCGGGCGGCCATCAACCATGACGCTAGCGGACGCGTACAAGCAGTTTCTCGCTGCGCCAGACGCGTCGCTTCTTGCAAGCGATGCCTCTCTTTATTATGTCACCACTACCACCAGTTTCAAGGGTGCTTCTGAAATAATCAGCCATGTCATCGCTTCGAGAGGCAAGTTCAAGAAGGTGAAGGAAGCCTTTCTTCATGCCGTCCAAGGACAAGGCGCCCTTGCCGTCGAGGTCGACACCACTCTTAAATTCCTCACTAGCGGCGGTCCTTACCTGCCCGGCCTTGACGACAACTTCCTAGCTGACCACACTGTTCACGTCCTCGTTGTATGTACCACTTTTTATCTCGTTGATGCTGTCACGTTTCCTGTCGCTCCCGGTTCCGTCTCGAGGAGTCGCTTGAGTACCCGCGTACCTTAGTTAACCTGTAGGCATCTTAGACACACTTTGTCAGCTTCGACGGCCAGGGCAAAGTCCTCCAGATACGCCAGACATGGGACCAAGGCTCCCTACTGAAGCAGCTCGACGTCATCGGCAAGACGGGTCGCAATTGGCCTATCAGAGACAGCAGAGAACAGATCAAGATGATCGAAACGTGCGTCAAATCTGTATCCGGGGTTGCTGGCGTTGCGACTGGACAGGATTCTGCCGACCTGGCCGTCCGCTCGCGTGGCGATTCGGCCGGCACCACGTGTGACCCCAACGCCCGTCTGTCCTTGTTTGCTTCTCACGAGGAGAAGGATGAGGCCATACCGTCCGTCATTTCGCCCAGAGGAGGGATTCGGCCACATCAGCGCAGTTTTACGGAGATCTTGGGCGACGAACCAGCCGAGGACCCGGCCTCTCCCTCCGCCGGCCGTCAGCCTGAATCCCCTCGCAAAGTTATTGCCCCCAAGGCTGGTGCCGGGAAGAACTACCAGCCCTCTCGCCTGTTCGCGGCGGAAGAGCTCGACGACGAGAAGTACCAGTCTGACGACGGGCGGTCTCCTGACCGCTTCATGCGCCCTAACCCCAAGAGATATGAGCATTTCGACTTTGCCGACGGCTCCGACCCGCAAGACGCCTCTCGTCCCGGCGAGCCTAGTTTTCGAAAGCCGAAGCACTCTAGCCAGTGGGATTTCTCGGATTTTGTTACGCCCCATAAGGCAAAGCCGAGCAAAGGCCTCCGCCAGCAAGACATGCGACACTGGGGAGCCGCGAACGACGAGATGTACGAGACTCCCCCTCGCAAGCCCGCGCCCGGCAAGCCTCGCCGTGACGCTGAGACCCACTTCGAATTCGTCGACGATGGCTTCCCTCGAGGCGAGCCCCACGGTGCACGACCTCGTGGAGCCACCCACAACTCGGGCCTGGGCCTGTACAAGAACAACCTATATGATGAGGAAAATGGCAACGCGGCTCCCGTGGGCAATTCCCGCCCTCTTAGTACTATTACGAACACGAAGGACCGCGGTCGGGATTTCCAGCCCCACTTTGCAATGACCGATCAATCCCCGGGGCAAGAGACGCAGCCGCACCCTGCCGTCGGCGAAGACGGTAGAAAGGATGTCAAGATGATGGACGCGAGCTGGCTAGCCTACGACAGTTCGCCTGCGCAGAAGGAAAACCAGCGCTCTTTATCACGAAACGGCACCAAGGCATCCGAGGACCGCGGTATTCATATTGCCGGTGACGGCATGGGCGGCGGCAAGGGATCCAACCGGGACTGGTTGTTTGGCGCGGACGACGACGACAGTCATGTAGCAAAACCCGCCCCCGGAAGGAAAGCTGGCACTGCTGCCAAGTCGGAAAGCTCAAACTGGGATTTCTAGGCGACCTGCGACAAGCAAACTGCGCTGAAGAAGACACCATCGTAGGAGGAAGACGACGCGATTACGCCCCTATAACCCCCCCCCCCCCCCCCCCCCCCCCCCCCCCCCCCCCCCCCCTTTTTTTTTTT